>DWMZ01001638.1:0-15853 GCA_018249855.1 Eueides tales michaeli
GTGTAAATTGAACCTACTTCCGGAATATTTTGATTTAATCATTTGCTTTTGAATCGCAAAGAATTGCGCAATGATTGGTATAGATAGTATAAAGAACAATAATTGAGACTGATTGAATAAAAAAATAAATTCAATATATATTTAAAATAAATAAATTCAATATCATATATATTTTTAATTATGTGCCTCGGTAAAATAGAATTTGCTATGTTAGTGATTGAAAGTTTTTTATTTTAGCTTCACGCTGTATTCCGCACAAGACAGGGTAGGTAGAGGGAACCCGGGAACCTTGTGTTAAGACACTCCGTTCCCCTTCCATTTCCCACTTTCCGCCGAATTTGAGGCATTGTGTTTTACTCAACGCCGCGCTTTGCCTTATTACCAGAGCGAAGAAATGAAACATGATATATTTAAATTGAAAATATTTAATATTTCATTTCCTCGGCTGGGGATCGACCCCAGAACCTATCGGTTACAGCCACACGCTTGTGCCGCTGCGCCACGACAGGCCTCAGGCCCGCTCTGATTGACAGATTTTGATAAAATTTTCCATAACTTCGTTTTAAATTCTGAATCGAAAATTGAAGTGATTTATATTGGACAAATGTTTATATGTTTCTAATATAGATACTTTTAGTATAGGAGTGAGAATTTAATAGGATATTTTTACGTACAAAATTTTAAATTTTAAAGTAAATTGTAGTAATCTTTATATTAGAATAGTGCTAGATTAGGAACACTTGAGTAAAAAACTTAAAATCTCATATATTATATTTATAAAACCACAAAAAAGGCGCTATTGTTTACAACAAATTTGAAGCTTGAACGTAGATACTTATTATATAGACAGTTACTATCTCGAGATTTCAAATAATTCGTCACAATTATTTTAAAAATAACGTACCAGGTTCCCTAACCAAACCTGCTGAAATACAAAAAAAAACCATTAGATTCTCACAATTATAATTTATCATAATATAAACTTGTTCGCAGGTAGTGGAAGACTGGAAATTCATGTCCATGGTGCTAGACAGATTCTTTCTATGGCTGTTCACCATTGCTTGTTTCGTGGGAACGTTCGGAATTATATTTCAATCGCCATCGCTCTACGACACAAGAATGCCTGTCGACCAGCAAATCTCATCCATTCCTATGCGAAAGAATAATTTCTTCTATCCAAAAGACATTGAAACTATTGGTATAGTTAGTTAAATGTATTTAATATTAAATATCGTTTATGCGTATGCTTATTTATTGTTTTAGGGTGGAGAATGGAGTGTTTCAATACTGTGCTCACTGTTTTGCTATATGATTTTTTTGATATTTATTCTCTCAATAAAGTTGTTGCTTTACATATTTTTTTTACAATATTTAATTATAAGTTATTTTGGGGTAAAATAAATAATATGAAAATCTGTTTTTTTATGATTGTTATATTGTAGTTACCATTGCAGAGTATGAAATAAGTGGTCATTTTGAATCTCGTAAGATGTATTAGTATGTAAGTCAATATAAATATTATAAAACTGAAGATATTGTACATTTCAAGACACTGATCTCTGAAATTACTGGTTTGATTTATGAAAAGATTGTGTTAGATAGTTAAGACGCATATAGAATGGGTCACATGTCATATATATTAATATCCGTTTGATGACGTGGCCAAAGCCGTACGTAAGAACTAGTATATGTACCTATAGGAATAATATTTAGTTAAAGTTTTTTTCAATCTTTAAAAGAAGAAAAAGTACTTAGTAATTATAATTATTATAAAATATTGCTATAGATGCTATATTACAGCAACAATGACGTATTTGCACTTTTTGAAATACTTTATGGACTTGCATTCAAGTTTATATTTTTCTGCATACATAATATATTTGTGACTGTAACCGACAGGTTGTGGGTTCGATCCCCACTCGAGGGAATGAAATATTTAATATTTTCAATTTGAATATTTAACGTTTTCATTTCTTCGCTCTGGTAACAAGGTAAAATGCGATGTTGAGTTGACACTTTACAGTAGTCCGTGTTCACGGGTAGCAGTCTACCCGTGACTACTGTAAAGTGTTCGATACGTCGGGTTTCCTAAAAATGTTTAGAATTCAATATACGCGATTAATCTGATTAAAATTGTTTTATTTAAAATGTGTAACAATCGAAAATCAGTTTGATTTTCACTTGGAGAAATAAATTTCTTTACTTCATTCTGGTAGTGAAATAAAGCAAGTATATCTACGAGTATGAGGTCCACTACTCAAGACACGATCGGACAGGAAGTCGGGGACATATTGTCATATCACCCTCTGCCTATCTTGCTATAAAAAAAAACAAATAATATTTAATTTATTCCTAGTACATAGTTTATTATATAACGGCTGTGAGTTTGAAATGATTAAAATATATAAAAGTATGTTATGTATGTATGTATTTGTATATGTTTAAGTACTTAATATATTTCATTTTAGAAAGTGTAAAAATATCTTATATAATAAAGTCTCGAATACTATTAGTTTTTTTTATTTTATTTGTACTACCAGTTATTTTTACTATATTCATATAAGTATTAAGCATTATATTAAAAAAATATAATGGAAAAAAGTCCTATACATCAAGTGTTTTTTTAAAACTGAACAACACAACTCTGTAAACTTAGCAACAGCAGCAACTAACAGCTTCACGCTGTATCCCGCACAAGGCAGAGTAGGCAGAGGGAAACCGGGAACCTAGTGTTAAGACACTCCGTACCACTTCCGTTCCCCACTTTCCGCCAAATTTGAAGCATTGCGTGTTGAGTGGCGGAACTCAACGCTGCGCTTTGCCTCATTACCAGAGCGAAGTAATAAAACATTAAATATTTAAATTGAAAATATTAAATATTTCATTTCCTCGACTGGGCATCGAACCCAGAATCTGCTGGTTACAGTCACACGCTTGTGTCGTTGCGCCACAACAGGCGCCATTAAATTAGTATGAAATAAAAAAATATATCATTTACCGAATGGAGTATGTAATACAAAGTAGTCATGTCATAATAGACATAGTATAAAGTTTCAAATAATTTTGAATTTGAATGTAAATATCATGATAGATTTCTGATTATGCTTGGCCGAGCACTCGGCACTCAATATGACTAACGATAAGTACGCAAAAGCGAGAAATGGTCTGAGCACTATATCAAATTTGGAACCACTGGAAAAGAGCATTTTATCGTTCCAGTTAGCTGACAGAAATCATTTTGATAATTCATTCAATTTACAGACTGGCATGGCATGTTCACATGCCATTCCAGACTTTCTCAGAGCGTTGATAAGTTCAGGCATACTGAACTGTCTTTTAGGAGACCAGAACCAACTTGTGCTGTGAGAGTTATGTTATATAAAAAAATGGCAGTAAATATTTTTTTCACATTGTTCGAAATTGCCGTAGAAGAGTATATCATCTGACAGATTTTACAAAAGAACGAGACTGGGTACGGCTAGTGCGTCGCCGCTAAACAATGCGCAGGCACATCGTCCTACACTTGCAACAAGTGGGCCAGAGCTACCGTATCTGTTTTAAAAAACTCGCTGGTTTACATACACTGGGTCACCTTCTGGTAAAAATGCGGGTAAAGGTACTGATTAAGGGGATTACCATCACCTAATCAGTGCCTACTCTCTCCTGGCGGAGAGCGTAGGTATTGATTAAGCGATTGTGGTGCGGCGGAAAAGAGTAAAATACCGTTATAACGCAAAATATCGCATAATGATTTTGCGTCAAATATTCCCAGAGGACGCTGCTCTGCTGTGGAATCATGCTTCTGTGAAGGCGAGATGCAGAAGCTACTTCCAGAAGCTGCTAAGCACTTAGCATCCGTGCAGTCTTCATCATGACCCACCGCCTTATCTCGTTGCCCCAATAAACTCGGAATTGCCTTCGAAGCATGAAGAACAGAAAAACGGAAGAGTTTACGAATTTCCGATCGAACTGTGGAAATCCTCGGGCTCTCTTGGTGTGCTCATATTTACTGACCTTTCTAACCATATTTTGAACACTGGAAAGATGGCACACCAGTGGCACTCAAGGGGTTGATATACGAGAGCATCATTCGACCGGTTCTTATACGGCAGCGAATACTGTCTCGGCGCACTCAGGAGCTTCACGTCAACGAAATGAAGATGCCGAGGTGGATGTGCGGCGTAACGCGGTCTGATCGTTTACGTAACACATTCGTGTGAGGTAGTCTTGGAGTCTGTAACATAGAGGATAAGCCAAGAGCACCGCTTAAGATGATGTGGACACGTTGCGTTTCGGCCTAACAACTATGTCGGATGTAAATGCCTTGATATGTCTGTCCCTGGAGTGAGACCTTTCGGATACCATACGAGGGGCTGGTTAAATCTTTTCATGCAGGATATCTGAGCCAATATTGTGCCTAGATTAATTCCAGGAAGCAGAAGTACTATGTAATTATGCTGTTGGCACTTCCCTATTGCATGCACAAGCTAAAACCGTTGGTCATTGTATTGAGGAAACCGTTGAGTGCACACTGAAAAAATGCAGTCTGGATGTGCTATTTCACCACTTAAAGTGGTATAAATATTAGGGCAAGCTTACTACAAAGCAGCGTTTATGCCAACAGCTGATAAATGGTTTTATTAAATGTGTAATTTACCCACTTGACCGTCCATAAACGTAAAGCTATTAAAATATCAAACATCGAGTCCCAACCATCTAAAACGCCAACATAATAGCCACTCTACAAAAACCATCTAGACAAGCTTTACGACGGCTGTTTTAGAAACAGCTCAAGATTAAGGCCAAAACGATAATTTTTATCCTCCAAAGAATCCCTTCAACAGTTAATCAGAAATTTTGACACCACAATTTACGTTTTCGTAAGCCCAGAGAATATTGTAGCTACACCCAATGAAGTAATAACCAGAGAGAGAGATAATAAAAAAATACTCACAGCTTCTCTGTACAAAAATGATCTGATTCAAAAAATTAACAAAAAATGACAAGCAAAGGCAAAGCTCGGCGTTGAATTTCACCATTTCACCAGGGGAACGAAAGTAAGTGCTTTAACATTATGTTACCAAATTTCCTCTGCGTAACCTGTCATGTGCGGGATAAAGCGTGAAGCTAAAAACGAAAAAAAAAAAAAATTATAAAATATTAAGTAAGCAAGCAGGATGCTCGAAATGCCTTAAAAAGCTGTTATGTTGCAACGCAAATATTAAGGTAAATTCTCCAAGCTACCTCTACTGTGTCGTGTCTGGAAATACTTTTGCAGACGAATTTTGTTCAAAGTTAAGATAATGTACAAAGTTTGCAGTTTACGGTGGGCTAGTAATTTAGTGCTTTAAATAATAATGCTAACGCTATTTTAGAGCAGTTGCTTAATAATATTTTGTATATAATGTTTTGGATAAAAATGTTCCTATAGAAAATATCTTAAAGAGAAGTGGAGTGGTCGGTGATAGCATAAATGTCATCTACAAAGCATAAAGACCACTCCGAGACGGACGAGGCGAAAGAGGTTGTTTTCCGTATGAATGCGATACATTGTGTACTGGGTGGCGGATTTCATCACCACCTTCTGTTTCGCCAAGAGGAAGAACAAACGATACTGATGGAACCCAATGTCGCACTTGGGAAGTGTAAATAGTTCTTTCTTTTAAATTGAAATAAAACCCACAACATTTACAAACAGACGCTATCCCTAACAGCCACGGCGGCCATTTGGCAATTAGCCAATTATATAAGTAATTTAAAAGCAAAATCAATATCATAGTATAATATACAGATTATTACTAAAATAATGAATTTAAAATTAATTGGCGTGACCGAATCATCGGCGAGCATAAAATATGCAAAATTAAAGGTACAATTTCCATGAACTGTAAAAAGTTATACAAATTAAATATAATTTGATTATATTTAATTAGCTTAATAACTGTTTACTTCAATTTATACGTTTTATTTAAAAAGCATATTATCCATATATATATATATATATATATATATATATATATATATATATATATATATATATATATATATATATATATATATTTCTACCAAAGGGAAATTAAACCCACAACCGTCTCACACTTGCGCCCCAGAGCAAGGACAGCTCTCCTCTGATCTATACTGTTAAAGTGAAAAGTGTTATATATATTTTTAAATAAACATTCACCAAATTTTAGGCAATTGATATAAAATGTATATTATGGTTACGCATTTGGACGTGTGACCCAATTGGTAGAGCTCCAAGCATAATATTGTAGGAAAGAAAACCGAAGAGTTTCTACGTAAAAGCTATGATATGATGTGCCCTCTAGGAGTTTAATTTCCCACTTATAGAAATGGGACAATATTTAATTTTTAGAAACATATGTGTATGAGGCGGAGCGGCGACAAAGTTTTGCTTCCTAATTACCAGAATGACGAAATTGAAACTATCATTTTGATTTATTTATTTTCTTCGGTGGGAATCGAACTCACGACCATTGCGTTTACAGTGAAGTGAATTTCTGCTTTATTTTCACATTTCTTCAGACTTAGCAAAGCTGACCGTCTTAAAGACATCTAGTGATAGTGATTTTTTGTTTAAATACTCTGTTACCGATTTGAGAAAGTTCGACAGTACTGTTACCAATTAGTAAATCTTTGATTTACTAAGATGTTTTTGTATATTTTTTGTCTCTAAAGTAATATATTGCATACAATATTATCTTATTCATATAAACATAGTGGTTAATTTAAGCTTGTGGTATGTTCATTAAGATACGTAAGCTTCTTATAGTCAGTTTATGTGTTCCATAATTATTTATTAAAAGTTTATGTAATGCTTAACGCTGCTATGGCGCAGTGGCAATTATTCTGGCTGTAGACACCACGGTTATGAGTTCGTGTCCAAATCGGAACAGTAAATTATTTCAATTTCTGCGCTCTGAAGAATGAGAAGAGAACGAAAAAAGACAAGAAAAAAAAAGAAGAGAAAGAAGACAAGCAAAGCGCAGTGTTAATTTCTGCCGCTCAAAATGCAATGTTTCTAATTTGCTGGAAAGTCGGGAATGTAATGAGTGTTTTGATCTTGATAGTAGGTTCCCAAGTTCCCTCTGTATATTTTACTTTCGGATGGATACAGTATGAAGTTAAAAAAATATTTTACTTCCTCGAGTAGGCATCGAACCCCCAACGAGTGACATTTAAGTCGCACGCTTTTACCCCTGCGCTACGACAGGCCTCAGAATAACATTGTAAGAAAATAACATACAAAATATTATATATATAAAGTATAGACGTGAAATATGAGCGCCTCAGAAGAGAATGAGAATATTTAAAATTAAAATGAAGTTTTCGCCCGACGGCTTTGGGCTTAAGGAATTTTTGCCTCCTTATATTATAATAGAGTTTGTATTCATACTACGCATTTTTATTTGAACATTGTACAGGAAAAGTTTCTTGTTTATAAAAGCTTTTGTTAATTTAAATAAATAGATTGTTTGTATTGTATTGTTGCTGTTCGTTTTAATTATTTGAGGATTGTCGTGACCCAGGGGTACAGGTTGTGAGATCAATCCCTTGAGAGGATAAAATGTTTTTTTTTTATTTTCTTGTTTAGTTAACGAGGTAAAAAGTGTCGAAGAGTTTCGCCACTCAACACACAAGGTCTTTAATACGGCGGTAAGTGGGTACGAAATGTCTTAACACTAGGTTCCCAAGTTCCCTCAGCCTATCCTACCAAGCGATGGATACAGCGTTGAGCTTCAAAAAATTGGCACAAACGAATTTTTTACAGTAGTTGGTGAACTTTAATGAATATAAAAAATATATATATTTTATGTTTGTGCACCAATTTTAATACAAAAAGGAAACTTTAAGTAACTTTATTAAAATATAATAACCATTAACTGCATTAAGACGCAAGTCTTTTCTGAGATTATCGTGCACAAAGGTATTTTTAAATTATTTAACCCATGCTTCGAAAAACAAAGTGCGGCGTTGAACTCCGCCACTCAAAAACAATGTCTTGAAAATTTTGCGTGGGGAACGAAACGTCTTAACACTAGGTTCCCTTCACGTTTACTGCCATGCAGGAAAAAGCTATCTAAAATTCAAAAGTAAAATTATATAAATAGTAAAAAGGTTTAATAAGAGTTACTCAGATTTCTTCGAAGTGTGCTTTTAAACAAGTTATACTTATATTTAAAGCTTAATAGAAGCACGTTGAACCGTTATGACCTATTCGTCTTGTACCTGTAGTGACGACAGAGCAACAGTATATTAATGCTAATTGCTTCGAGAATTTTTAAGTTGAACTATATCTGCACAAATATATATTGCATATATGTATGAGGATGGCTTTAAAAGAAATATTTTTCATACTTGGTGTAGTTTTTAATTAATTTTATATTATAAAATAGTAAATTTTCATTTGAGGCTAGTAGTTTGCTCTAGTTGCAAAGGAAATCGCGGCGTTTAGTTCTGCCGATCAACACGCAATGCCTTAAATTCGTCGGAAAGTAGGTACGGAACGTAAAGTAAGTATAGGTTCCCTGGCATATGCGGAATATAGCGTGAAACTTATACATTTGTATGGCGTGACGCTTATACATTGGTATGGATTGCACTATAACAAAATATTTTTTCCTGAATATATTTGGAAAAGCATTGTTCCATTTTTTATTTGAAATTAATACTCATGGCCTTGGAGAAGCTTACATGCATTGTTTACCCTTAATTACAGACAAGATTATATTAAAATAATATATTAAAATGTACTTAAACAGTGTTTTTGGCTCCGAGATTTGCTCACTTCGCTCACACAAAAAAGTAAATAAAAAATCTGCCTTCACAACGATATTTGGGTATAATGTTTGTTTAAAAATAAATAAATGTTGTGAAAAGTTATATCTTATACTTCAAATAATATACTTAACTTAATCTGTCGCAGGAAAGAATTCAACAATCAAAAAAACATGGCGTAGAATGTTGAAATTATAGAGAAGGAGCACTAAGGACTTCTCGATGAGGAGAGACTAGGCTTTTCTCGAAATTCCTATACTCTATATTCATTTATAGTTCATCATAGGTAGCAATCTTCAGTATAATTTGTATATTGATTGGAAAATGCACTGCCCGAAACACTTAACTGCCTTGGTTAACTAAGCTTACAAAAGTAATACATTTTGTAAGAGCATTTCCTATAATTGCAGTTTCGAATTATTCAAGAGACTATTCGAATACCCTTATGTTTAAAGTGTAATTAATATATCTAGTGAGGCCTGCCGTGGCGCAGGCGTACAAAAGTGTGATAGGTTGTGGATTCGTTCCCCACTCGAGAAAATAAAATATTTAATATTTTCAATTTAAATATATAATTGAGTTCCGCTACTCAACACGCATTGTCTCAAATTCAGAGGAAAGTGGGTAACTAACGGAGTGTTGAGACACTAGGAGCCCAAGTTTCCTATCTACTCTGCCATGTGCGGAACACAGCGTGAAGGTAAATAAAGTAGAGTAACCAAATATATTTTGTAATAATTTTGTCGATTTTTCTATCAATATAACTACTGGTAGAAAATGCTTTTTACTGGTAGAAAATGCTTTTTAGCGTTAAGCCCTCCTTTTGTGAAAGTTTATTGTTTGTAAATTGTGTACAATAAAGAATAAATAAATAAATAAAATAAATACTTTTATTTATAAATCGATTTAAGTAAAATCAACATATAATGTTACGGGTTTTTTCCTAAAATATAACAGTGAAAATTGCATCAAAATAGATTTAACTGACGCACACCGAAGTCGCTGCGTCACGACAAAGATGTTCCATTGAATTGGTTGAAAATTAAATTTCCAATGTATGGACATTGTTTTCAAAAAGTAACAAATTATTGTGGAGTTCAAGTGGGCGAAGACGCGAGCGGGTCGCTCGTTCATGAGTAAACCGCTTCCGGCAATTAACACGCAATGTCTTGGCGGAAAGTGGTGAAGTGATCGACGTGTTAACACAAGGTTCCTAAGTTCCCGCTGCTATGTGCGGGATAGAGCGTGAAGCTGTATATTAGTTTTTCGATAATCAAAATAACTAAGTGTATCTATAGTTAAAACTGCCATCATCAATTTATCATACATAATTCTTATATACCATGTTAGTTATTTCCGTTTAATAATGGGGTCCAAGCCGCAGAGAAAAACATGAATATTAATATTAATGTTTTATTTCTACTAATCTTGTGATGATATCAAAAAGACTGTGGGGACAGCGTTCCATATAATGATCACAATTGCCTTTCTGTCCGTTCAACTCAGCCTCGTAGTACGCATCGTCCAAATTTTCATCTTTTGATGACGATGGCCTGTAAGTAAAATATTAATAAAATTTAAATAATATTGATTTTTTATTTCTGTCTGGATTGCGATATTGAAAGTTGAGTGGCAGATCTCAATGAGAACGAAGAGTCTTAGCACTAGTTTCTCGAGATCTCTCTGCCCACCATGATATGTGCGGTATACAGCGTAGAGCTAAAAAAGTTTGCATTACGATCAAAATATAATATAACGATACTTATGCGTTTCTGATAGAGTACTTATTGTAAAGATTCTTCGTTCCACTTTCGGTCCAATTAAAATACATTATACGGTTGAAGAGTTCAACATAACACCGCGCTTTGTCCTGTTACCATCCCCTTTAAAGTCACACTGTGCCACGATGGCAAAAAATCTAAAAAAGCATAGAAAACTTACGTAAAAACTATATGCATAATGTGTCCTAAAAGTCCGTTATGATGTAGCGGCGTCTCGGCGGCCTCGCAAATATTTCTAAGCATACATTCCTTTCCGTTCATGCCATGTCTGAAATAACAAATTTTTACAACAATTTGAGGAAATTTCTTCTCTGAGACACTTTTAAATAGTTTGTATTTTAATTTAAAATGTATTTAGATATTTGTTTTGTTTGTGTTTTTATGATATGTTTACATGAAAATTATATATTTAGTTGTACATAGTTTACTCTACATGTGACCTTAATTAGATTCGAAATCACTATCTATGATCTTGATAAACAAAAAATTATTTAAAAAAATTACGTCTTTGAAACTGTTTGAGAAAAACATTGAAAAATAATAGACAATTTTTGTTTTTTTCGCAACCTATGCAATTCACTATTTTAAATTCTTTTGCTTTTGGATTCGGTGGCAATTTGAGTAAATTTATTAAAAATAAATTATGACTTTTTTATTATTTTTAAGTGTTAATCCACAATTAGGAAAGAAAACAATTAGCGCGAGTTTTTGTTCAGTAATGACGAGTATTTAAAAAAGTCTTGGAAAATAAATATTGATTCAACATAAAATAACTAAGTGTGTATGTAATTTATGTTATTTTACGCTAAGGTAGAAATGACTGATGATTTTGTCATATTAATACTCATACTCAGCTTCACGTTGTATCCCGCACATGACAAGATAGGCAGAGGGAACTTGGGAACCTTGTGTTGAGACACTCGTTCCACTTCCATTCCCCACTTTCCACCGAATTTGAGGCATTGCGTGTTGGGAGGCGGAAATCAACGCCGCACTTTTTGCTTTATTTCCCGAGCGAAAAATGAAACATTAAATATTTAATTTATAAATAATAAATATTTGATTTCCTCGAGTGGGGATCGAACCCACAACCTATCGGTTACAGTCACACGCTTGAACCACTGCGCCAGGACAGGTCTCATGGTCATATTATACATTTATAGCTTCACGTTTTTTCCTGTATAGCAGAGCGTATCAATTTGATATAGTGGTTATACTCTCTGTTTTCCACACACGTTCTAGACATTATTGAGTGGCTGAAATTAACGCTGTGATTTGTCCTACTACAATAGAGAAAACCAAGCGGCGAGCGAGGAATTTTAAATATTTTACAACATTCATAAGATTTTGAACATTCAAATCTAAGATTCCAAATATTTTCTTAAAAGAACGTGCTTGGGTTAAAAGTTGGATGTTTTCAATCAAGTGAGTAACTTACTCTTTGAATTTCGTTTCGAGAGCAGTATACGCCAATTCTCTAGTGATACTTCGACTGTGTCTGGCTGATATAACCTGTAATGATGTATGAAATAAAATAAAGAAATATGAATTATGTAAGTAATATATAAGCATTAGCTGCGAAATTCAGTGAAAATTTTATAAAAATATTTACAATGGATACCTGGAAAATAAACTATTACCTTATGACTTGTATTCCCTATCAATTGCTTACTGTAAAGGTGCAAGGTGATTTGGTTGGTTTGGTTAGGTTAAGTTAGGTAAGGTTTGGTTATTTTAGATCAAACAGCTGCAATGACATTTTTTGTTTTTTAGCTTCACGCTGTATCCCGCACAAGGCATTGCGTGTTGAGTGGCGGAACTACCAGTACCTATGATTTCCGCCGAACTTATCAGTACATTTTTTTTTTATGAAAAAGACACGGCAAACGAGCGTACGTGTCACCTGATGGTAAGCGATCACCGCCGCCCACGGCCCCGTGTAGCACCAGAGGCGTTGCCGGTGTGTATGGTGGATGGGCCCCGGGGCCCGGCATTACCCAATATGAAACGCAGTGACCGAGGTCACTACTTAACGCCGGTTTTAAATGCCGGGGGTGGTAACAATCCGGTCGAGTCTGCCCATGCGTGTTGACATTGCTGACAACGTGACTCTTCCACTCGTACTTTAGTCGCCTCTTACGACACCACCAGTACTAGGGTGATCCTATTCTAAGCCGGAATCACACGGCGGAAAATAATTTATTATAAATCGTTTTATCTCATACCTTTTAACATAGATTATTATGAACCTTATAACCTTATACCATTAGATCCCTTGTATCATTAAAATATGTTTATTTAGAAAATATAAACAAAAAATTACATAGCAGGGCTTGAACCCATATATTTTAGAAATCAAGCTTAGTATGATAAGATAAGAGCTCGTAAGGACTATGATATGGAAATAAACACAAATTTATCGAATCAGGCAATTTGAAATATTTTTGAGACCTGTTGTGGCGCAGCGGCACAAGCGTGTGACTGGAATCGACAGGTTCTGGGTTCAATCCCCAGTCGAGGAAATGAAATATTTAATATTTTCAATTTAAATATTTAATGTTTCATTTCTTCGCTATGGTAATAAGGCAAAGCGCGGCGTTGAGTTCCGCCAAATTTGAGACAACGCGTATTAAGTGGCTTTTAACGGTTCACCTTTCCTTTGTCACCACTGAGAAAATATTAAGACATTAAATATTTAATTGAAAATATTAAATATTTCATCAGTTCGAGTGAGGATCGAACCGACAATCTGTCGCGTCCATAGTTTTACGTTTGTGCCGCTGCTCCACTACAAACTTCAGGAGTGTTCCTAACAAATATATATAAAAAAAATTAAAAAACACATATATTTAAAAATAACTCACAGGTAAGTTTGGAAATAAAACTTCGTCTATTTGCGTGATGTTGGTAACGACTGAGTAGTTCGACTCAAAATTATATGACACGAACACATTCTTGTCTGGTATGTCGAGTGGCACAGCAATTGCAACGAACGTCTGAAATTTATGAATTTAGTTTAGTTTAGCTTAGTTTCCACTACGTTATATATATATAACAGGGAAGGTAGAAGGAACCCGCCTTTAATTTTCCAGACATTGTTTATTATTCAGATTTTCGCATATGGCAGGGGAACTTGGGAACTTGGGAACCTAATGTAAACACTCCGTTCTATTCCCCACTTTCCGCCATATTAGAAGCATTTCGTATTGAGTGGCGGAACTCAACACCGTGCTTTGCTCTATTACCAGAGCGGAGAAATGAATACATTAAATTGAAAATATTAAATATTTCATTTCGATCGAACCCACTATCCGTCGCATTTACAGTCATATGTTTATGTCCCTGCCCCAAGACAGGCCCCGACCAACATTAACCACCCTATACTGCTAGGTCAACTGCATAGCTTAAATTTAAATAAGCACAAAAATACATAATTAGAAAAAAAAGAATACTTACTCCGTACAAACTTGTAGGTGGAAATATTAGGCCACGTTTTTGAATGTCATGACTTCTACAAGGGGACATCAGTAAGGTAGCGCTGAAATTGAGGTAATACGATTATTTATTATATTTTATTGCTATTAATATTTTTACAAAAAATCTTCACGCTGTATCCCGCGATTAGCAGGATAGGCAGAGGGAACATGGGAACCTAGTGTTAAGACGCTCCGTTCCGCTTCCGTTCCCCACTCATAAAATTAAAAAAATAATTTTGTTAGTTTCCAAGACATTTTTTAAGGCAACTACAGTATTTCTAAAGCTTGGTGTAGATTAGGCGAAAATTGAAGTTCCCGTTTATGATACATATATTTATTAGAAAAATTATAATGATTAAGTAATAACATTTTTAATTTAGGTTTTTCTAGTTGATTTTATAATAAACAATATGTAGAAGTAAAAAAAAACATTTTTATGCTAAAGTATATGCATGCTCATTTTATTTGCGTACAATATAATAGATAACTTGATGGTGTAGCCTTCTACTGAAAGCACAACGACTGTGGATTCAAAGCCAATTCGGCGAAATAAATTATTTTTATTTCTCTGCTTTTGATAAGCGGCGTTAAGCACTGTGGCTTAACTCGTAATGTCCTGAATTCTAGTGGAATGTTTAGAAAGAAATTTAGAAAGAAGAACATTTGATTCTTTCTGCCTAATCTGTAACCTGTAACGGTAAACACCAACAAAAATTATACCCGATCTTAGCAAAGTGCCTGCAACTCTTAAATTGTTAATCCAATTTTCATAAAACATAGCTCTGATAAAAAAGCTTTCGATGTAAATACCGCATTCTCATTGGTCCAATACTTCATGAGCTGTGGTGCGAAAGACAGACAAATATATTAAAGCTAATTACATTACTCTTTTTGCTCTGGAGGTTATAAATATATTCTTATTTTCACTATTTTCATACATCCCCGGGTGAATAAGACAAACACCTGTTCTATAAACGTAAACATTTGCCTAGCACGGGAAATGAAATCCGTGACATCCGGTCGAGTATTACTTTACTTGAATTAACTGTATAGTTATATTATTTTGTGAGGCCTGTCGTGGCGCAGCGGCACAAGCGTGTGACTGTAACCGACAGGTTCTGGGTTCGATTCCCAGTCGAGGAAATAAAATATTTAATATTCAATTTAAATATTTAATGTTTCATTTCTTGCTCTGGTAATAAGGCAAAGCGCGGCATTGAGTTCCGCCACTCAACATATAATGCCTCGAATTCGGCGGATAGTGGGGAAGTGAAAAATTGTGTTATTCACGGGTTACATTTTGTGATTTTTTTATTAAGTTTTTTCTATTATATAAAATTAATTTATAATATATAAAAGAGGCCAATTATGGAGCAGCGATATAAATTTTCTACTGAAAGTGCGACAGATTTGTGGGTTCGATACCCATAAAGGCAAATTATATATTTAATGTTTTCATTTTCTTGCTCTGGCACCGAGGCAAAGTGTGGCGTTGAGTTACGCTAATCAACACGCAGTTACTCAATTCGGAGGAAAGTGAGAAACGCAAGTGTTTTATTCATAATAAAGTGGAGTTATAATACTAGGTTCCCAGGTTCCCTTTGCCTAACCTGCTATAAGCGAGATATAGCGTGTAGCTAAGAAGGTAAGTAATATATCAGTCTTAAAACAAATGAATTATTTAATAATATGATTATATCTTCTAGTGGATTTGATTTTAAAAACCGTCGTGTTCAGGTAACCGTAAAAGTTAGACTTTGAAATTCTTACAATCGTTTTATTTTCATATATATATAT
>DWMZ01001639.1:0-15849 GCA_018249855.1 Eueides tales michaeli
AATTCTGAAAGAAGCGAACAGAAATATCTTAATAGGAACAAAGTGCCTTACCAATAGGTTCCCATGTTCCCTCTGCCTACCCTGCTATGTGTGAGATACAGCATGAAGCTGTAAAATAAACAAAATATTACTTCCTAAGTTTAAATATATCGTGTTCCCACCTTCGGTCGCGTCGTCGCTTCGATACGTGATGCAGATTTTATTTAGCAGTAAGGCGAGTGCGACCTCGCCTCTGATGCACATACTACAGCGAATTAATCTCACCTATGTTACTATATAACGTATATATAATAACGTGCGCCGGATATCACGTGGAGCACTTTAAGGAAAATACTGTTTGAGATTCTTCGAGAAACATATTTCGTAGATTGGAAGTGTTTGACTGGGTTTTTAAGTGTATTATTATATAATGTGGGGCCGGTCGTGGCGCAGTGGTACAAGCATACGATTGAGAACGTGAGGGGTTGAGGGTTCAAGTATATGTGATATTAATTGTTTCATTTCCTCGCTGCGTTGTAAAAATTGAATATAACTGCTTATAAATCAAAAACCTTATAAATTTAAAGAACGTAAAGATGTTGTGAGCCTCTCCGTTGAGCAAACTATTGAAATGGCCTGTGCAGAGCTTGAGCATTTCATTGTTGTAAGTGTGTACGGACCTCACACTGGGTTATATGAACACTTTGAAACTATATTAGAAGAGGTACTTGTGAAATTATCTGGATCTAAGAAGTTCATAGTTGTATGTGGTGATTTTAATATTAACTTACTAGAGAACTCCACCACTTGTACTAGATTCAGGTCTTTATTAAATTCATATAACCTAGTTAATTTATTTCATGAGCCAACAAGAATAACTAGTTGTACCGCCACATGTATTGACAATATTTTTAGAAACTCTTTACCAAGAGAAAAATCAATAATTAATATGTTAAGCTCAGATTATTGAGGTCAGTTGGCTAGTTATGACTTTGGTAAAAATAAAATTAGTAAAAAAAACGAAATTGTTTATGTACCGATGACAACTGGTCATATAAAAAAGTTTAGAATAGATACAAGTTTCCGTCTATTTAAGCCATTGCATATTAAATGATGGAAACCGATGCCGCGCTTAACCTCTTTACTAACGCGAAGAATTTAAAATATTAATTATTTTATTTAATGGAGTAGTCACATGCTTGTGACTGTAAATTTTTGCTGGTTGAGCTACATGCTACAGCCTATTTATTTAATATACTGAATTGGTTACCAGTTCTCATATAGTTATATGTTTGTAGCGCACTTTCTAATGACGCATAAAACACAATTCTCTAATTTTTATTATCTAGAGTTTTTTTTTAATTGAAATTTTACTTAATAGGATTATAGTGTGAGTGAGTGTGTCTATAGTCTTCCTCGAGCTCGAGAAACAACATATTAAGACATACAAGTAAGTTCCTTAGATAGGTGCATTCAATCAAACAAACTCTTTGACTATGCAATATAAGCATAGACATATGCATATAGATAATAGACAAGGAGCATTCTCTTAACGAAAATTATATTATCCATGATTTGTTCCGCGGTGCAGCGCTACTCGACTACCTATCAAGTTGTATTATATTCATAATACTTAGGCCTGTCGTGGCGGCACAAGCGTGTGACTGTAACCGACAGGTTGTGGGTTCGATCCCCACTCGAGGAAAAGAAATATTTAATATTTTTAATTTAAATATTTATTTAATGTTTCATTTCTTCGCTCTGGTAATAAAGCAAAGCGCGGCGTTGAGTTCCGTCACTCAACACGAGATGCCTCAAATTCGGCGGAAAGTGGGGAACGGAAGTGGAACGGAGTATCTTAACACTAGGTTCCCAAGTTCCCTCTGCCTACCCTGCCATATGCGGGATACAGCGTGAAGCTGAGAAAAAAAAACTTTGAGCGTGGTTTCAGATTCCTTGTCGCCCTTTAAGGCAAAAATAGATGATTCTTTTTGAAGAAACACGTTGCGTGATGCGTGGATAGTTATTTCGACTAAACCGCACAGTAGTGAAGTAAACAGAAGATAAAAACAATACTGACTATAAAATCTTATTACAGTGGTCAAGAATATTTAAAGTGTAAATATGTATGGAAATTATGTCTAATTAATATAGAACAGGATAGCTACCAGCTTTTACAACAATTTAATTTTACATTTGACATTATAATTTTATGTTCATTTGACGACTCAAAGGTGTGTTGGAAGAGACTAAGGTATCAAGCTTTTTACAGGTCTTTATGTTCCAAAACTGGGCTTAGAAATGTTAAGGATCTTTATACTGTTGCTGGGCTGATGTTTACCGTTAGTTACTACTTTGATACGTTACATTGGGCATAATAACCATTAAAGTACATTTTTATAACATATTTGTTACTTTATAAAAGAAATGGTGCTTTTCCAAAAAAAAATTCAAAGGCAGAAGTCAACGTCGTAATTCGTTTACGACGTTGACTTCTGCCTTTAAATTTTTTTAGAGCGGGGAGATTAAAATAATCCAAATACTCCTATTAACCCCATATGTAACCACCATCGTCCTCAAGCATTTGATACACTTTATATGAATATAATTCACAAAATTATATGTACCAAGAAATCTTAGCTCATTCAAGCGCTCTCTAAACGTAATTACACATCATACACTCTTTCATAAAGACTTTTATTCTCAAGGAAATCTCCGAGATGCAGCGTCCGCTACATCTACTTTGCATATGCTTTGGTAAAATAAGCGATAGCATCATCCACTCAGGTAACACGCTACGTTTACTTTGTTAACTATTTTGTTTTAGATATCCACGACTAGACTAATAATTTGGTTAATGATTCTTATTAAATTAGTTCTTAGAGAATATCAGTATGGGGTTTATTTTAATCTTAAATCGAACACAAATTAAGAATTGAAACAAAGTTTACATTAATTGTAAATTATTATAGAAACTTGCCGTTTATTGTTTTAATACAATTTTTAGTATCTATAGATGGGTATGGAACTAAATGTTAACACACTCTGTTTCCGTTAAGATACTATCGTTCCCCACTTTCTGCTAAATTTAGGAGATACTGCGTGTTTTGTGATAAAACTCAACGCCGCACCTTGCTTCGCTACCAGAGTAAAGAAATTAGGTCGAATTGTCATCTGTTTACAGTCGCATGTTTATGCCTTCGCCTTACAAAAGGCCCTTATTACTAATAATTTTAATGTAGAATTTTTGTTACAACTTTATCATAGATTCCAGCATAGATAGAATGGATTACATCGAATTACGCGTGAAATACGATATAGTATAACAACATACGCTTTTTCACATTAAGATACATTTTAAATCTATATTAAACTTGTTATTTCTGTTGTTAGTCTGTGTTGAATGTTTCATTGAACGATAGAAATTGATCTGATTGAGATTTTTTTACTTTGCATAGTCCATTTACCGAGGAAAGTTATATATAGGCTATAATTAATCAAGTTTCGGTGTAATCAATTATATCTACGCTGTATGAGCTGCATGAGCTAACTTGTATGTTTAGAATGAGCCACCGGTCAAACAATTTATTGGCATATCGGTATAAACTATTAAAAGTGAATTAGTAAGTCCCGTTTTATTTCCTGCGCCGGTTCTCCCCATTTCTGAGGAACTTATGGGAATGGATTATGAATTGTTTTATATTCAAATAATTTAGCGTGTCATGTTTCTTGCTTCTCTCTGTTCCCTGCGTTACAAGAGCGGAAGGAAATACAAAATATTAAAAATTTCTCTCTCTAATGTGAATGAAACCCACAACCTCTCACGTTTACAGTAGCACGCGCCATATCAAGCCTTAAGTAACTTATATTTTAAGCAAAATATAATAATACTAACAAAGAAAACCTATTGCACAATCTACGTACAACATCTCATCCACATAATTCACCTCTTGTCCAATTCATCGCAATATTTGGTTAAGACCATTATAAGATAAATACGTTACCTCTGAAGTACAGCGTTGTCTTGGCAGCGCCGCCTCGGAGCGTGCCAAGCTTGGAGCGGGCAGCTTATGTTGCGACCACTACAGTTTATTAAGGCTGTACATTTTGGTTTGATTATGCTTATAAACAGATATAAATAGCGTACGATTAAGTAATTACGTCGATTAGTAAATACGTCGGTTGTGGGTTCGATTCTCAATTAGGAGAGTGTTTTATTAATATTTTCTCGGTGTGGTGACAACACATTACAAGATGCTTAATTCCGGCATTTAACAGACGATGTCTCGGAAATTTTCCATTTTTAAACGACACGTTCTAAATTATAGAAAAAAATGCTGTTACTTTACTTATTTTTTTTCTAGTAGTGGCTTAGTAATGTCCATAACTGACTTCTTGGAAATTAGCTATTCAAAAGAGCTTTTAAAAGTCTAATTGCATAAATCTTATATTGAATTTATTCAGTCGTGAATTTAAGTCGTCGTTGAAAAGAAATATACAAAAATAAATGTAGAGAATTTTTAATAAACATTTCCTTATTAGCACTGAAGTTTGAAATCTTTATAAAGATGCAAACATTCATATTTGAGTTTGGCTAAATAACTTAAAAAAATGGTATAAATAGTTTTTTAAACATGTCATTAGACTGTGACGCAGAGTTCCATTAATTTACACGTAATGTTTTGAATTCAGGTAAAATATAAAGAATGGAATTGCTTAATATCAGATGTATCTTTTTATTGAAATTTTACTTAATAGGATATTAGTGTGATAACAGCCTATAGTCTTCGTCTATCTCGAAAAACAATATTATAAAACACACAAATAGTTCCTTAGATAGGTGCATTCAAACAAACAAACTCTTTCACTTTGCAATATAAGCATATACGTATAGATATAGAGAAGGAGCTTTCTCTTAACAAAAATTATATTATCCATGATTTGCTCCGCGATGCAGCGCTACTCGACTACCTATCAATTTATACTGCATTCAGACCCCGTGAATAATGATGAGTAACACTAGAGAAGCTACAGATTCGTTTTCGCATTTTAAAGCAAAGATAGGCGCGCTTCTTGAAGAAGCATGTTGCGTGACGCGTGAAAAGTTATTCCGATAAAACCGGACAATATTGGAATGCCACGTATATAGAAGATAAAAACAATACTGACTATAAAAACTTATTACACTGTTTAAGTATTTAAAGGATAAATATGTATGGAAATTATGTCTAATTAATAAAGAACAAGATAGCTACCAGGTTTTATAACAATTAAATTATACATTTGACATTATAAGTTTATGTTCATTCGACGACTCAAAGGTGTATTGGAATATACTAAGGTATCAAGCTTTTTACAGTGATTTAGGTTCCAAAAATGGGCTTAGAAATGTTAAGGGTCATTAAACAGTTGCTGGGCTGATGTTTACAGTCAGTTAGTCCCTTGATAAGTCATATTGGGCATAATAATCATTGAGGTACATTTTTGTAACATATTTATTACTTTATAAAATAAATGGTGTTTTTCCAAAAAAAATATTCTATATAGTTGTTTTTAGTCTTGAAAATTCCGCTCCGTGCTGTTTTTGCTAAAATTTTCAACAATATTTCTGGGGAACCTGCTTTCTTTAGCTTTGTTTGTGTATTATAAGTATGAAGACTAAAAATATTTTAATTACGTACTACAGTCTTCATCAATTTTTTTATCACTTTCGTGCTATTTTTTTTTGAAAATCAAATTTTTTTTTGAAAATCAAATGTTAACACACTCTATTTCAATTAAAACATTTCCGTTTTCCATTTTCGGCCAAAATTTAAGCATTGCGTGTTGAGTGGCGAAATTCAACGCCGCGTTTTGCTTTGTTAGTATAGTGAAGAAATAAAAATGTATATAATTTCCTAGAGTGGGGATCGACACTACAACCTGTCTCGTTTACAGCCGCACACTTGTGCCCCTGCGCCATCACATGCTTTTATATCTTCTATAAATAACATGTGCTAAAATTGCTAAATATGACATTTTTTCAATCGATCATCCAAGTGGAAGTCAGATTCACCAATCGAGGACTCTTTACCAACTTTTTTATATTTAAAGTATAAAAATAACTTTCATATTATTTCATTGCCAAATGTCATAAATTAAATTTCACGGAAAATCCTTAAAGGTTTTGATTACGCGGTGAGTAAAGTTAACAAACTTAAATTTGCAGGCGTATTCACTCAGTTTATATGAAACACATTAAAAAATATATTTGTGATCATTTCATACATTAAATATCTATAATTTATTACTTTTTTTAACTTTTTGAGGCATGTCGTGGCGCGGAGGTACATGTGCGCATCTATAAACACCATAGGTAGTGGGTTAGATCCGCACCCAATTTTCCCAAGTTCCATCTGCCTACTCTGCCATATGTAGGTATTTAAATAGAAAAGTATCTAACTGACAACTATCGCAAATACAATCAAAAGGCATACAACAATTGATATGTTCATTATTAATAATGATCGTATATAATTGGCCTTATTTCAAATTTACACAGGCAGTGCCCGCTCACCACGAGACTAGGCAAACAATTATTTAATTAACGCTATTTAGTGAAAGGTGTAATTACATTTGTTGGTAATAATAGCATGTTAACTACAAACACAATATCAAGCGTCAGGCGATCGGTACATGATATGTTAACGTTGTACGTTGTTTATGTAGTTATTTCGAGTTAGTGGCGCTTTTTGTTAGTTCAAAATGTTGTTCTTATTAATTTTATTTTGTTGTTATTTGTTTTTTTTATACAATTTTATAGAAGAAACTAAGTGTCAAGACACTCTGTTTCCCACTTTTCACTTCCTAGACATTGTGTTTAAAGTGGCAGAAGTGTACGCCGCATTTTAATTATTGATATATTGAATATAGCTTAATATGAACAGCTATCTGAATAAGGATTTAACACGCAACTGTAGCGGTTACAATCAGCCACTATTCCCTGCTACTGCACCACGAGCACCTCATTTGTGTGTGCGTGGTACAAATATAATTACGCAAAAACACAATGTATGGAAGATGAATAAATAAAAATCTAACACTTGTGACCACGGACTACTGTAAAGTGTTCGAAACGTCGGGTTTCCAAAAATGTTTAAAAGTCAATATACGCGATTAATCCGTTTAAAAGTGTTTCATTTAAAAATGTATTATTTATTTTTATTTATTCATCTTCCATACATTGTGTTTTTGTGTAATTATATTTGTACCACGCACACACAAATGAAGTGCTGTGTATAGATTAATCCGTTTAAAAATGTTCCATTTAAAATGTGTAACAATCGCTAAAATCAAAGATACCATTAAATAATACATTCTTTACTTTTTCCTGTTATTTTATGCATATAACTTATTAAATATATTCAATGTAGTTTGGTAATTATATTTTAGTGCCCGAATTTTCTATCGTGAGGCGTCACAGTGGCGCAGGGACACGAGTGTGCCTAACTAAATGTTTAACATTTTCAGTTTTTCGCTTCGGCAACGAGACATAGCGCGACGTTGAGCTTCACTATTCAACACGTCATGCCTCCAGAATTTCGTGGAAAGTGAAGACTGGAACGGTAAGACTGTATCTTCAATGGAAAAAAGTGTCTTAGCACTAAGTTCCCAGGTTCCCTCGGCATACTTTAAACTGTGCGTGATAAAGCATAAAGATAATCTTAACGTTACGAACACTCACTTAACTTTTATTATTGCTATATAGTAATAAGAGTGAAATGTCAAAATTTGACAAACATATTGCACATAAAATATAAAAATCTGACGCAACCACTCATTTCAATTTGTGTCATGTGTCATTGTCACTCACGTAATTTCCCTGGATACATCCTGTATTTCATATTATATTCTATAGTTATCGTATATAAGGTTGATTTTCTATTGTAAAATTGCAAAGCACGCCGTTGATTAGAAGTATATCTGATTTGATGCTGATGACGCTTAAAAATGACTTACACACATGTGTTGCAAATGAATTTTAATTTAAATACAGGAAACGCAAAATCTTGTTTATTTTTTTTAGTTTCACTTTTAGTAGTACTTTTAGTTTTAGTGTCACGTTATCAGCAACGGTAACACGCATGGGCAGACTCGACCGGATTGTTACCACCCCCGGCATTTAAAACCGGCGTTAAGTAGTAACCTTGGTCACTGCGTTTCGCATTGGGTAATGCCGGGCCCCGGTGCCCATCCACCTTACAGACCGGCAACGCTCCTGTAGCTCCTCTGGTGCTACACGGGGCCGTGGGCGGCGGTGATCACTTACCATGAGGTGACCCGTACGCTCACTTGCCGTGTCTTTCCATAAAAAAAAAAACAAAAAAAAAGAAGGGGCAGAGGGAACTTGAAAAACTGTTAAGACATTTTGTTCTCATTAAATTAAGAGGGTGTTGAGTGTGGGAGAAATCAACGAATGCAAGGTAAATGAGAATATTAAATATTTAACTTAACTTTTTGGGAATCAAACCCTCACCCACTAGCTTACAGTCGTACATTTCTGCACCTTCTTCACGACTAGGTCCGTCCTTAAGGTCTTAGTAAATGGTTTAATTTACCCAATTAGCAAAGATTGGAGTTACGATCACGCCTACATACGAACTGGTTAATAAGTAAAAAATTATATTATATCAATAAATAATATGGACTATACAAATACATACCTCACTTCATATTGAATCATAAGCCTAAATAACACAATCACCTATTAACGCTTCACCCCCTCACACACATCCATGCTCCGCTACACACGTGACAGACAAACACACACATATTTCCAAACTTTTCTTGTACAAAATGATGTCAAAATTATATGTAAATACATCCGGCGTCATAAATAGAACTGTCAATCAAGAGACCCGCCATCGGTAACAATGGCCCTGACTGGAAAGAGGAGTGTGCTGTAAAAACACATTCTTCGCGAAAGTTTATAAGTCGTATTAACATGAACTTCGTCTATTCTATATTATTGTTATCTGCGTTGGAAGAGGCTTTCATGTTGATGGGAGATATATTTCTGCTTTTACCTAGGCGTATAGCGTATTTAGAAAAGGTAATTTATGACAAGTGCCTGAATTACTTTTAGGGAGTTACGTTTATTCGCATTAATGTTTATAATAAATTATAATTTTTATACTTTTGCTAATAGAATAAGCAATCATATATCTTACATGTCAATCACATTTTTTGTGAGAACAATTTATTGGTATTAAGACAAAAACAAATATTCCACTTATACACACACTTATAAAATATCTTGTGTTATTTTATAAGTGTAAACCATCAGGGCTACATGCACACAACCGTGCGACTGTAAATGCAACTGGTTGTGAGTTTGATACCCACTTACGAAAACAAAATATTTTATACTTTTATATCATACATCTCTAGTAACAAGAGTAGCTTGGCGTTAAATTCCAATACTCCACTCGCAGTGTTTCGAATTCGATTGAGAGTGGAGAACAATATAGAAGTGTCTTTACACTTAGTTTTTTAGGTCCCTCTGGCTACCTTGAATTGTGCAGGGTACAGCATCTATTTAAAATAAAAAAAAAAAAAAGAATTATATTTTTTCTTTTTATTACTTCATTAATGTTAGAAATGAATAGGAACATTTGACAATGGCATATATTTCTCTAATACAAAATAGATGCTACGCAATACCGTAGCAGTCGTAGCGTCATAGCAGCGTCGCCTCGTAGCGTAGCGTCAAACGTAAATCATGTCCACGCCTCACTTACCGGCGAATGTGTTCACATAGACGTCATATTGAATTAATTTACATAGAAAGATACAAGATTAATTCATGTTTTTTTTTTATGATCAACGTAAATATATTTTCAAAATTATAAAAAAGAATATTTTTTTTTTAAAATGTCGATATATTTTGACAAAAATGGGTATACCGCTACGTCACAATGGTCTCCAATAACTAAATTAGTAATTTATCAAAATATAGCATTAGCTGTCGTTGTGTTAAAGGCGTACCGCTACAGCACTACAATAGAATTAATAGAATTATTCCCCAAATTCTTCATATTTTTTTCTTTGGAAGGGAACAGATATTCTATTCGAGACATTAGGTATTGAGTAGCTGAACTCAACGACGTTATTGGTGATAGTGCCCTGTGCCTAATCATGGAGAGCTGCCTGTTCAAAATTGGCGTAGTAAAAGCATCATTCACAATAGAGATAGTTCAGGAGCTGCATTATTCAGATGCATTCAGCTCTTGCGATTTATTGCGATTAATTCGACGCCGATATTAATTGCGCATAGATACTACACTTGATGAAGTAACTTTCTAACGACTACTGTGTAGTTGCTTTACTACATTTACTAACGTATTTATGTTGTGACATACATATATTTAACACTATACTGTAGTAGTATATAACGTGTCACGTTAGTTGTTAAATTTGGATGAATGTATGTTGATTCCAATTATGAATCAAGTTGTAAGTTGACTCCCGGTTTTAATCAAATCAGTTGGGAAATTACATAAGTGAAACTACTACTACTACTTTGGAATTATCTATGTAAGTTTACATATTTTAATGTGTTAACAGGACCAAGGGACCTAATTTTTTTTTCTTTCACACTGTGTTCCGCACATGGTAGGGCAATCATAGAAAATTTGGGAAGCTAGTGTTAGGATACTGCTTTCTGGTCCCCATTTTCCATCGGATGGTACTGGGCCCGGCCAGTCAATATGCAACATTTTGAAAATTTAGGGAACAGAGTGTCTTAAGAGTTAGTTTCCTCTGTCCACCCTGCTATGTGCGGGATACAGCGTTAAGCTAAAGAAAAAAATAAATACGTAACGTCGAAAAAAAATCGCTCATCATCAGAAATACTGGACAGTGCCAGAATGTAGGCATGCAAAAACAGCGCAAATTATACATTTGATGAAATGTCATTTTCTTTCATATTTTTGCTTATATCATATTTCTTTAGAAAACTCTATTTTACTAATCTTAAAAAATATAATTGTACTATTATTTCAATATTTTAATTTATTTATTTTTGTAACAGTTTTCGTAATGAAGCTTTTGTATTTGTTGTGTTCCTTGAAAAAACCTATTCTACGTGCATAAGGAAAAAAACAAATAAAATTAGAAGTGTCTTTAATATCATTATTTGTATCTGAACGCGAGTAATAAGTCCGCAAATACTGAGGCAGATATAACAAATTGGAAAAATAAAGGTTTTTGTCGAGGGCGGGCGGCGGATCGAGACCGATTCATTCATATTCTTATTTCTCCGCCGCAGTAATAAGACCTTGTGCGACGTTGAATGTAACCACTCCATATGTAATGTCTCGAAAATTGAATGGTGTATTGGGAACCTAATGTCTCAATTCTGGGTTCCCACCGTCATCCATGCTAGATGAAGGATACAATATGATAAATTAAGGTGTCGACCGAGAGCGGGTGGAGACAAAAGGGCGGCGGAGGAACACCGTGAGTACGATTCATCCAGAGCGACTGGAATTTTGTAAGCATGGGACGTCGCTGGAGTAGGCTCGGTATTTATTGTAAAGATTGTGTATTTAATACCAACATCTAGTAGGAAATATTTGTCTTTTCTATATATTGTTTTGCTATATTTTGTTTTCTAAATCTAGAGAATTTGTTTGTTAAATGCGCTAATCTCTATTTGAAAATAATATTTATATCAGAAAATCTATTTATCAAAGAAAGCTATTATATGGTACATTGCACGAAAAGACTTATAGAAGTGGGGCTTAATATGTAATTAAAAGAAAAACAAATTTAGAAAACTTATAAAAATTCGGATTTGAAACCGCACCTCTTGGAATGCGGGTTCAAATTCAGATATATTCAAATTGTAATACGTTTTCAAAATAAGTATTTTTCTTTCTTAAGTGTGGATTAACGCTTTAAAAGCAGTTAAAATACCTTATTTATTTATTTTACAAAATATAGTTTACAACGTCTAACGCGGTGTCAGCAACAACAGTACCGCTTGCGCTCGAATTCAATCCTCATTGTGGCGCTAGTTACGACATTAATTTCTCTTACAATAATCCTTTTCGAAGCTGCATTGCTATTTATTTATTACAAGTCCACTGTTTTGACTTTATTTCAGATTCATCCTACTAATATTATAATGTGATGATTTGTGGATGCTTGCTTCACTTTCATGTAAAAAATACTTCATGGATTTCGATGAAACTTTACAGTAACATGGAACATAGACTATAATTTATTTAATTTCTCTATGATACAACAAAACGCTTGAGCGGGTCAAGGCGCGCAGAGGTATCTACTGATAAAGTAACGGTAATAATGCCACCGCTCTGGTCGCAGTTATGTTTTTATCGATTGTTCGATATGTTTGAATCGATTTGATCATCGTGATACCTACTGAATTTATTCAGAAGACTGTTATATGTTTACATTTAAATATTTTTAGTATCTCATTTTCTGTCGAACGATTATTGTTAGAGATTGATGTTCATTAGCTTCACGCTTTATCCCGCTCGAGGCAGGGTTGGCAGAGGGAACTCGGGAACCTAGTGTTAGGACACTTCGTTCCACTTCCGTTCCCCGCCTTCCGCCGAATTTGAGGCATTGCGTGTTGAGTGGTGGAACTCAACGCCGCGCCTTATTACCAGAGCGAAGAAGTAAAACATTAAATATTTAAATTGAAAATATTTCATTTCCCCGATTGGGGATCGAACCCAGAACCTGTCGGTTACACCCACACGCTTGTGCCGCTGCGCCACGACAGGCCTCATGTTTATTATTTAGTTGATGTTTTTCGTGGGCCGTCGTAGTTATCGGCCAAGGGCACTAGCGAAGTAGAGAACGGAGTGACTTAACATTAGGTTATCTGTTATAGAATATACCAGAAAGCCGATCCACTTCGAACCCACAACCTGTTGCGTTTACAGTCACGCTTATATCCCTGCGCCACGACTGGCCTCAAAATAGTAAAAATAAAGTAGCTTTTTGCTATCAAAGCTTGGTTTACAGCTAGAAATAGTTATCATTAACTAATTTTGAATAAAGTTTAAAATATTTAAATTTTCTTTATCTATAGTATTATTATAAACTCACATTTTTACTTAACACATTTAAGTTAAATACAGAAGTAAAAATAATCATATTCCATGTACAAGCAAGTGCAACTCGAATAGCTCAAATGAGGGATGATGTGAATTGCTACTTCCTGTGTGAAGGAAGTGGCGATACGTTGGTGTTGCTTAATTTATTCAACGACCGAATGCTCTATTTCTGTTCTTTAGAAATATGTACCTACAGGTATGTAATAGGTAGTTTATTGTTCGTATTGAAAGTATTTATTTATACATAAACGCAACAGGTTGTGAGTTCAATTCCCCAATCAAGGAAATAAAATATTTATTTTTTCAATTGAAATATTTAACCTTTCATGACTTCTGTCTGGTAACAAGGAAAAGTGCGGCGTTTAGTTCCACCACGCAACACGCAATATTTCTAGTTCAGCGGAAAGTGGGGAACGGAACAGAACGGAATGTCAGTGCCTTAACATTAGATTCCCAATTTCCATATGCACTGAAATAAGCTGAAAAAAAAAGGATAAAGTAATAGTTTTTTTAATTTCTAAAAAAGCAGTATTAGAAATTCACAATGTAAAATATATAGTTGTTATGTTATATATCAAAATTTTATTATATAATATAATAAATAGATATAATCTGCCTGTAAAATAAATGTATATTGGTTGTTTATAGGTCCTCTCAATGGCTTAATATTTACGAGTCTATAAGTTACCTATTTTGAGTATTTCTGATACAGTTTTAATGGGAACAGAAAGTCTTTACATTACGTTCCGAAACTCTCTTTCAGTGTTAAAGCGTGCTTATAGCGTAACGTTAATCTGCTCATATTGAAAATTTGGATGAACAAGAATTGTTCTTATTGCTATAAGAAAGCCATCCTACAGCAATATAGCAGTAATAAAAGTGAAATGTCACAATTTAGTAAACATATGGAGCATAAAAAATATTGAAAATCTGACGCAACCACTCATTTTAGTTTGTGTCGTGTGTCATCGTCACCCGCGAAATTTCCTTACGTCACACTCCATACATCCGTCATTTGATATTAATTCCTATTATTATTATCATATAAGGTTGCTTTTCTATTGTAAAAACAAAGCAGACCGTTGATTAGAAGTATATCTGTTTTGAGGCTGATGACGCTTAAAAATTACTTACAAACATATATTGCATATGAATTGTAAACGGAATATTTAATATTTCTAGAATCTTTTGTCTCCTAACAAAGCATTACTCGGCGTCAAATTCCTATACTAAGCTCGCAATATCTCAAAATAGATACTTTTAACTAAAAAATAAATAAATTTTATATTTAATGAAAGGAATAAAAATGGATTAGTTATATTTTTCCCCTTTAATTACTTCATTATATTAGAAATTAATAGAAATATTGGATAGTACCATATATTTTTCTAATGCAAATTAGATGCTACGCCAGACCGTAGCGGTCGTAGCGTTGTAGCAGCATCGCCTCGTGGCGTTATAAACGCTTACCGGCGAGTGCAGTCACGTAGAGGTCATATTGAATAGATTTAGAAAGAAACAAAACACGTAAATCATGCCAGGGTCTGCCTTTCTATTTAATCAATTCCATTTTACTCGATTTTTGATGTCCTCGGTGGTTAGATCATTGGTTCTCTTATCCTGCATCACGACATTTTACTAACGCTTTCTTCCGTCCGGGAAATGTTACTCCAACGATAGACATAGCACTTGCATCCGTCATAGTTCCTGGGCCAGACGCGCAACGTGGCTATACCATCTTAGGTGACGCTATTGGAGCCTATCTGCTGTGTTACGGACTCCAAGGCTACTTCGAATTAATGTGTTACGTATGCGATCAGACCGCGTTACTCCTCAAATCCACCTCAGCATCTTCATTTCCGCTCTTGAGTGTGCCGAGTGCCAGTACTTTACTGGCCAGCATTCGTTGCTGTATAAAAGAAGCAATCGAACGATGCTCTTGCATATGAGCCCCTTATGTTTGGTCGATTTATTGCGATCGCAGACTACGATATTTGGTCTCTCGGCTCGGTGTTCGAGACATTTAGTTTAATACCGCCGTTGTCTAGCGTACCATTCCAAAGGTTCACTTTACGGTCTAGCGTCAGCCGGTTTTCGTCAACAACAGCTATGTCATAGGCATACATCATCAGCCACGGAGGCTGGTCTTGGATATGAGACGAAACAGTATCAAGCTGTAATCTGGAATAATTTTGTGTGGCTAACAGCAGTTCTAACGAAACAAGCGGAATTGTGATACATATTTCTGATAATCTCAATAAAGACCTCAGGGATCCCTTTGAATCGCAATGTCCACCATACATACTGACGAGGCACATTGTCAAAGGCCTTCTACACATCTAAAAAAGCCACATGAAAAGTTCTCCTCTTTCCCCTGTATGCATCCATCATCCTGGCTGGCTGGCTGATCCTGGCTGAAATCCATATTAGACTTAGAAACAGTACACTCTCAGCGGAACCAATAGTTGCGACCATGCGCCCAAAGTTCTTCATGGTATGATTCTTAAGCTTAATGCCCCTATAACTACCACAATCTTGAACACTGCCCTTGTAAATAGTGCTAATGAAACTAAGTCACCACTGGTGTGGCGTCTGGTGTTTCTTATAAAAACTTAGTGTAATAACATGATTTATTCAACGAGTTTGTTACGTACATGTATCTCTACGTATGTATAGTATATACGTACTATGTACGATAGACAGTAGTGGTCGGTGGATCTATCTATAATCACATATCCTA
>DWMZ01001640.1:0-15847 GCA_018249855.1 Eueides tales michaeli
CTCGCACGGTAAACTAACACGTCAAAACACACACAAAAAAAACACGTAAATTCTGACCTCGTGAGAATTTCAGAACAAAAAGTAGCCTAAATATTGCTTCACACCTTTTTCTAATTTTCAATTTTAGACCCTAAAAAATTGGGTTAGCTATTTTAAAAAATAACCAGAACAAACAGACACAGATAAGTAAAAATGTCTAAATTGTTTGTATTTTTCATTGTTTTGAAGTAAATTGTTTGACGTTCAAAAAAATGAATCTTGTAATTTCTTATTTTGAATAAAATATTTGAATTTGAATTTTTCGTAAATATCTTGTATAAGATACTAGGGGGCTCTTTTGGTCATATAAAATCTTAAGCAGAGTTGTGAAATTGATTTATATGTATAGTTTACATTAAAATGATCTATTGTCATATAATTTTTTTCAAAAAATTGTATGTCATACTTATTGTACTGCGAACAAAAAAATATCATTTTGTTTTAAGGGAAAGTCGTGATATTTGAAACTGAATGGAACCAAAGTATTTTGCAGCGAATTCTTTAATTAAAATAATTGCTATGTTCGCAGGACGTTTTCTATTTAATCACCTCTTCCTTATTTCTGTATCTTTATACAAAACTTATTCATTACTTAAAAGTAGAAATTATATATATATTTTTTTATTTTTGTTGAATTTTGTGGGCATTGAACGCTTAACAGCGCAGCATAACGCCGCGCTATACCTTTCTACGAGAATAAGAAAAATAATTCCTTCCTTCATATAGGAAACGAACTTGTAACTGTGACATTTGAGGTTTAACGATGCGACAAGTCTCAAAAAATACTTAATGATCTCTATGTCTATCTCTTTTTATTATAAGGTTACTGTAAACAAAGCTTTGGTCATATGATCGGAATATTGTTTAAATATGTTTAAGAATATTTAAAAATGTTTAAAAATGTTTATAAAATTTTATAAAATGCTTATTAATTGGTATATAGGTCATGTATTTAATTCGAGGAAATAATTTCATTTCATCTGAATCTGTATGAGTCAAAAGGAAAATCTTGGAAAAGACCAACGCCATACACCACTTCTGAATGATGATATTTTAAATTGTAAACAAGATTTATATTTAGTTTAGCAATTATATCGCTATTAATACTTTCCCTACCTCTCTCAATAAGACAAAATACAGCGTTGACTTCCGCCAGACACTACAAAGTGTCTTAAAAATTGAGCAACGGAGTATGAGATTATTATTAGTTAGTTATGTTAATATCAAACAACAAAAAAGCGATCGTATTTGCATGCATACGTGGTGCACGTATTTGCACCTACCTCACTTTGACAAAAACAGCGTTGAAAAAAACAGCGTTGTGGCTCCGCCACAGGCTCTCTCCAAGAGGCAGAAGGGTCTCAATAAAAAAAATGATTTGAGCTATACGGGATACAGTGTGAAATAAAAAAAAACTCAATTTTCTGTATTTCCTTTGTTACTAATAGTCATAACACTTTAAAACCGTCCACAAGCTCGTGGTCACGAATGTAGTATTAAGCGAGTTGCGAGCTTTATTCGTGTGGATACAGCACGATAACAACATTTTAAGTGTCAGACTCAAAGACGTCGGCATTAAGCTTCACGCTGTATCTTACACAAGGCAGAGTCGGCAGAGTGAACTTGAGATAAGACACTCCGTCCCATTTCTCTCTATCCATATTTGTATAATTACATGAAGTGTTGCAGAACTACTAGATGAAGGAAATAAAAATATTATACATTTAATTTTCTTGAGTTGGTATCAAACCAATTGTAAATACAAGCATGCTAGTACCACTGAATCACAACTCGCATTGAACGTTACATATTAACATATTAGAAGTTAATATTTGAGTTCTGTTGTGGCGGCAAAAGCGTGTGGGTTAGTTCCTCTCAAGAAAGTTAATTATTTAATTTTTTTTTTCTTCGCTCTAGTGACAAGACCAAGCGCGGCGTTGAGTTCCGCCACTTAACACACAATACCTTAATTTTAGTGAAAAGTGGAGAACGTAACGAAGTGTCTTTACACTAGGTTCCCAAGTTTTCCGCCTACCCAGCAATTTGCAGAATACAGAGAAAAGTTGATAAGTTAATATTTAATTTACAGTTTGTTTCACCAACACAAAAACACGTAAATAATATAGAGGTAGTAAAGCAAAATGACGTCCCTAAATGCGACACTACATTTTTAATGAACGCTTTATATTTGTACTAGCTTTTACATGCAGTTTCGCTTCCGTGTGCAAATAGAAATAACTAAGAGTTGTGTGAACACACACTTCGTTCCTATTAAGACACTCTCGTTTCCCACTTTCTACCTTATTCTGGAGGCAATGTGTTTTGAGTGGCAGAACTCTCGGCTTCGTTACCAAAGCAAGGTAAATGAACATATTTAATAATGTGATATATTATAAATGTGGAAATAATACAGACAATATATTTGAAAAATGTTTCTACGGTCACCGGCCGTGAAATTAAAATATAAAATAGTTTAATTTCTTAAATAGGAATCGAACCCAAACACACCATATGCGCCACGGCTGGCCCATATATAACACAAAAAAATCCCATTCAAGCCACTAGTTTCTGAGATTAGTGCGTTGAACCAAACCAACTGTTCAACTTCACAATATTAATAAAAATATATGCTGTTTTAAAATTTAACAACACAATTTACAAATAACAGTCACTTTTTAACTAAGTTTAATGTGAAACGCTGGGACTTGCGCATCTCGTACAAATGGAGCTTTGTTCTGTACTTTTAGACTGACGAGCTTTCCACTTTAGAGTGTTTTGCATTCCTAATGAGCTTTACCAACTTGATTTTTATGTTGAATAAAAAGGTTTCTATTGTTTTCTTTTGTAGTTTTACGTTTTTTCCTGTTTATCTTTAGCCTAAACGTACAAATAGAGCACGATAGAAATTTCGACATAAATGTCAGACATTAATGTACGATCTGATAACACCTGTACAGTTTTTTGGTGCCGAAGTAGTGTCAATTTGGAAGTGTATAGAAATTGTAGTCAAGTTGTTCACACGAAAGTTGATAATGTAAGTCGTGCGGTGTATAGAAAATGTCTAAGTTGTCCGAAAACTTTTCAACTACGCCAGACACTTGGACACGACGTGTGACAGCGGCTGATGCGACAGTAATTAGAGTGTCACAAGATCGTTAGAGATACTGTCAGTATTGAAGACTCTAACCTCGTACTATTATGTACCTAGTGTACATACACAACTTTTAGCTTTTATTTATTTCATAGGAAGCCAAAGTTGTGTACAACAATATTTCTATTTCTCATTCGGAAAAAAGAGATCGTTTTTAAGAAACTAAAAAAATAATTGTATACCGCACTTAAAGAGTAATATATTCATCATGAAATTAATTAAAAAAAAGAAGACAATCACACAAAATTTTACAAATTATTCTCTGATATGACAAATTGAAAAAAGAAAAATAAAAAACCTTTTACAATAAAACAAAAAAAAAAACAAAAAAATATAAAAAGTATAAGTTTATATCGCAACTTATACGGAAAAAAATATTTAATTAAATTTTAATACTGATTTAAGTCTTTATTGGACCCATATTGGATAGTATCCTAAACCGTCATTATTTAAAGAAGCTGCCTTTCCTAGGTTACTCTTGGAAAAATGCTCTCTAAAAGTGGATATTTTTATTGTTGAGGCCTGTCGTGGCGCTGGGACACAAGCGTGTGATTCCCACTCGAAAAATTGAAAGCTATATTTTAAATGCAATTTTCACCTCCACCTCCACTTTACATTTAGTGTATGTTTTATTTAAATCGGTTAAAAAATAAAAAAATTATGTCAACTTAAAATATTAAATGACGTCGAAAAAACGAAACGGAGTGTCTTAACATTAGGTTCCCAAGTTCCCTTTGCCTACCCTGCCCTGTGTGAGATACTGCGTGAAGCTAAAAAATGAGTACTGTGCCTTCTAGAGTTGTGCCTCGGTACTCGGTACTATAATCTATTCTACTTGAACTGTCAATTCCATCGTTTACAAATATTGTGTAAAAAGCAAAAATTAAGTAAATCTCTACGATTAGATAAAGGAAAAGTTGTAAAATCTTAGATGATCGGAATAGTTGTTAGCTTGTTTGAGCACATAATCCTTGTGAGCCATTTGACGTAAAAAAAATTTTTATCGATAATGTGAATTCCATCGAATAGAATAATATTACCAGCTTACCACGCGTTGTCAAGTTAAATTAAACAATTAGTTATTTTCGCGGCGGACCTTTTAAAATCTTTCCATGCTCTTAAAATTAAACCTAACAGTGCCTTTTTTATTATATATCATAGATGAGGTATTTAAAATTAATTTACTATCCAATATGATAAAAAGATCACTAATCTGGTTGACTTATCCCAAAATATTAAAAGTGATTCAGATTTAAGTTTTTATGAGCATACATTATAGAAAGTCTATCAATATGTTGTTGTAAGTGAAAGAAACAGTGCTTTTTTTTAATTTGATTGTATATTTTAAAATCGTCAGTATATAATTGTAAGCTGTATTTAAAACACACTTGTATGTAATTTATAAAAAAAAACACATAACATGGGGCCAAGAATGAGCCTTGCGGGACACCTGAGGCTGTAGTAAGCTTCTGTGACAGATACCGTCCAATAACTACATCTATTTTACGTTTCACTAAATGAGTCTCAAGCCATTTAATCATCTTACCATTGATATCATACACACTAAGTTTATTTAATACAATATTATGGTCGACGATGTTAAACGCCTTACCAAGTCAATTATTTCTACTTGTATACGGGTGCGAAACACCTAGTAAAATATATATCTAATATCATTTTATTAGAATTTTTAATGTATAAAGTTAAATTTTTAGTAATTTTTTCAGCATAATATTGAAAGTAATTAAACGGGGTTTACACATAAAACAAATAATTTACACATAAAATAAACAGTTTATGACTTAATTTTATTTAAATTATTTATTATTTAATTGTTCTTTTTGTAGAAGAGAGCAGTGAACTTGCCAGTCTCATACGTCGGCATGAATGGCAGGTACTTGGTCCATTCCCACCTGGAAAGTTTTATTATTATAAGCTTCATGCTGTATCCTTTACATAGCAGAACAAGCAGAGGGAACCCATTTTTAAGATATCTCGTTACTAGTGCAATGCAAGGAAAATATTATATATTTCATTTCTTCGACTGGAGATTGAACCCAGAATCTGTCGAGCGTAAAGCCGCAAGTTTGTGCCTCTGCGTAACGGTAGGCTACATAAAATCGGTATTTTTTTTATATTTAGTCTTTGTTAATATATAAGGTAGCAGATCTCAACCGCACAATTTATCAAATCAGATAGAGATACCTGTTGAATTTCTTGAGTACATCAAATATTCTTTTTAGTTGTGTACTATAGCAGGGTAGAAAGATGGAACCTATACCACTCAATTTCCAAGACATTGCGTTTTAAATGGCAGAACTTAACGCCACGCTTTATCTTTTTACCAGAAAAAAGAAATAAAAATAACGAGTTGCTCCGAACGGGAATTGATATCAGAACTATCACATTTGCGGTCAGACGTAGTGCCAGTGCTCCACGAAGACGGCCTGATAAGTATTTTTTAAGTCTATTAAACTTACCACCTTGTAAATATATTCGTTACGTGGTTTTATTTGTGTGTGTGTGTGTTATGTATGTATATGAACGTGTAACCTTTTCTATACAAATGAAAAGTCTACCTTCGTATGAGAGACATGCCAATAGGAAAGTCGTAAGTATCTCCTTGCTTGCTTGCACCGACTGCCTCCAATGACATCTCTTTCGCCCACGCCTCTAAGCCACGCTCCTCGTCTGTGCCTGTTTTTTAATTAAATAAATAAAACACATATATATTAAAAACATTAATAACTAAGGGAATATTGATATGATATTTAGACATGAAATATTTAATGTTAACATTTCTTCGCTCTGGTAACAAGTGTGTAGCAATGTGTAGCGTTGGTCCTTCCGCCACACAACACGCAATTCTTGAGGAATTTGGCATAAATTGGAAAACGGAACTGATTATCTTAGCATCTTAAATTTCTTGGGTCCCCTCTGCCTACCTTGTCAAGGGGATTACAAATAAAAAATAATAAATAAAAATAAAAATTGTACTTCCAATTCCAAAAAAACATTTCAAAGTGGCTAATTAAGCTTTATTATAAGATCCATATAATATAATATAGCCAAGTTTAATTATTTAGAGCGCTTGACTCATTGTATCAATTCTTTTATTAAATTTGGCTTTACAAATTATTAAACCATTTAATTATGAGATGCGGGTTCGGTTTCCATTCAAGGGAACGTCTTGTTTTCATTTCCTCACTCCGGTAACAAGATAAGTCGCGGCGTTGTGTTCCGCTAATAATCATGAGATATTTGGAAATTATAATAGGTATTTGTGTAATAAATTTAAACCTCATTCATATTTTCGTAATCAATTAAAATAGGATTTTCATCCTTTGTCTATACATCATAAGAATTTGAACTTGGGTATATGGGGTTAAGTTACTCCTTTCCCATTAAAACTCTTCCGTTCTCGACTATCTGCCAAATCTAAGGCATACGTATTAAATGGCTGAACTTAACGCCGCGCCTTACCAGAACAGTACCACCACAAAAATATTAAATATATCATTTCTTGAAGTGGGAATTCAACTCACAACCTACAGTGTTTATACCTGCGTCACGACAGCTTCAATAAAACAATCATAATGGTTAAATAAATAGTTGATAACCATTCATATACAATCAATTAAATAACCGAACGGTAAAGCGGAAATTCAAGGAAATATAATAAATGGTTGTAATAATTGGTCACGCGAGGAGCTGTTGACGCCTTTTGTACTGTATATTTTTATGATGTATTTCCACGTCCAGAGAATAAGAGAGAAAGTTTAAAACACTTCTTATTAATTTTTTGAACAAATTTCCGAAATATTTCTTGTTAAGTGGCGGAAACTCAACGCTGCGTGAATGCAGCCAGTAAAATTAAATTAGTTAAATTCTATTATTGTGTTACGTACCGCTATATTCTATTTACCAATTTTCGAATCATTGGCAGAGCTCAACGGCACGCTTTGTCTTGATATCAGAGCAAAAACTTGGATCATAACGGCATTTTTTAGTTTTACTTATTTAAAAATAAGTACTTATATTTTAATTTTCTCACTTAGAGGTAAATGGCCATTCAACCACCACTCAACTCGCAACTCCTCAGTAATTCAGCAGATCGCACTGTAAAGAGCACTAGCTCCTCAGGTTCCTTCTGTCTTCCTTGTTAAGTAAGCGATATATATTTTTTTTTATTTTATTTGGGAAAGCAAACAACTACAAATTAACAGGTTTCAGTTAAGTACATAAATTATAAAGATGGTAGTCAGACGCGCATTCCACAGGTTACTTAATAAAATCTTATATAATTTTAATAAATTCGTGTCGCTGTGAGGCAGAAACAGTTAGTTTTTAACATTTAAAAATTAACCAATCAAAGAGCAAGTTTGAAAAACAGATATTATACAAGCTTACACATAAATCAAATCCATAGTACAAAGTATAAATTAAATTAATATATGACATATATAAGATATAGCACAAGTTGACTTACCAGGAATTAAATTATCCAAGAAGCAACCGACAACACCTCCAACGAGGATGGACGTTGATAGAAGAACCTGTCCAAATAATTATAATATATTTTTTTTTTGTACAAATCATTTTAATTTTGAACCATTAGGTACTGAGATCAAAACGATAAAAAAACGGCTTTATATTACTATAACTGCATCAAAATGTTTTTTTTTTTCAGTTTCACACTGTATCCCGCAGATGATAGAGTACGCTGAGTAACTTGGGTACCTTGTGTCAAGACACTCCGTTCTTATCAAGACACTTCCGTTGCCTACTTTCTACTGGATTTTCATCCTGAACGGCAGAACTCAAAGCACTTTACCTTGTTATTAGAGCCAAGAAATAAAAATATTTAATATTTCTTTTCCTCGACTAAGGATCGAACCCACAACCTGTTGTTTTACGAAAGCTTGCAGTCACTCGCTTTTGCTACTGAGCCAAGACACACCTGGCGTTTATTACAATAATAATATATGTTTCTCAAATGAAAATATATTTTTCAGCTCCATGCTGTATCTCGCATATAGCAGGGTAGACGCTGCGTCCCGTTCTCCACTTTCCGCCGAATGCTGAAGCATTCAACGTTGCGTATTGAGTTACGGAACTCAACGCCGTATTTCACCTTCTTACCAAAGCGATGAAATGACAACATTAAATATTTAATTTGAAAATATAAAATATTCCATTTCCTCAAGTTAAGATCGAACCCGCAATCTGTCGTGATTGCAGTCACATGCATGCCCCTGCGCCACTACAAGCCTCCAGACAAAAAATAAAAATAATTCTTAAATAGTTCTGCTCACCTGTAAAACAGCATCTAACGCATCGACGCCGGTATGTATGACTCCACCGTGAGCTGACATCCACCGCGTTAGCACGAGCGGGAAGAACAGACTGAACCCGATTATATAGAGATTGCGGGAACTGTTCAGATTCACGTACTGGAGAGCGGAGAGACCTAAAGCGTTGGAGAAATTTGAAAAAAATATTCACTCAGCTTCACGCTGTATCCCGCACATGGATGGTTAGGCAGGGGGAAAACTTTTGTACGCTTGTTACAATTTATTTATGTTGTTAGCATCTCTGTAGGGAGATTTTTACAAATTTCCGCTACCCAAAGCTAATTCGTTAGAATTATCGTTTGGTAATAGATAATGCTATTTTTTAAATATTTTTACTATTTATAAAGTGTTATTCCACACTTAGGAAAGAAAAATACTAAATTTAAAAACGTATAAAAATTTGAACGAAGCAGGATTTGAACCCGCGCCGCTTGGAAGCCGTCCAAGCGCTCTGACCGCTAAGCTATTCGTTCTCTTCAAGCTCCGTCGAAATTTTTATACGCTTGTTACAGCTTATTTATGTTGTTAGCACATAGACTTTGCCGACTACAACGAAAAAGTTATTAGTATTAAGTCGCTTATATTTCATATATGTAGTTTAAATCAAAAAAATATATGTACGTAGTTCAAATGTCTTTTAAAAATTTTCTCGTCTTTGTAAGAGATTTTCTAATTTGACATACCAAAAGCAGCAATCATTCCAAACATAACACAGAACAGTCCACCGACTATAGGTTGTGGAATGATTATGAAGACAGCGCCGAGCTTGCTGACCACGCCCTGCACTATCATCAACCCGGCCGCCCACTGTATAACGCGACGAGAACCTACCTAAAAGGAAGAGAAATGTTGAAATTATTAATTCCTCGTTATATATATATTTTTTGGAGCATCACTTTGTGTTCCGCATGAGGCAGTGTAGGCAGAAGGAAACGGAAACCTAGTATTGAGACACTTTGATCACCTTAAGTCACTTACTTTATCCATTTTCCGACGAATTTTATAGCATTTTCATATGCTCATATGAGGTCTATCGTGGCTTGTGTACCACGATAGACCTCATATGAGCATATGAAAATAAAATACTCTACTTTTACCCTTGAATAATACTAGAAGAGAACATTTTCATGGAAATACATAGGCCACACTTCATCATTATTTATTCTCGATTTCAATCCGTTAAAGCAAAGAATAGAAACTTCCAAAACACCTTCATTTTAAATAGGTATTTAAAGAAAACGATTTTTAAACTTTAGAATTAATTTTTTTTTTTTTTCCGTCCGATATCAAGCCAAAGTTTTGCCACTTAACAACCAATGTCTTGGAAATAGGGCGAAAAGAGGGAACAGAGTATCTTAACTCTAGTTTCCCTCTGCGTACTCTGCTAATGAATCTAAAAATATATATCAACATCGACATTATATACGTATATATGTGTTTCTAGTTAGCTCACTTTAGTAACACCAATAGCGCCAACGTTTTCTCCGAAGGTGTTAGTTCCATTTCCAGAGCCCCAGAGACCGGCCAGCATTGTTCCCAGACCCTCCGTGCCGAGACCACGGTTGATGGCATGTAGGGGTGGGGGTGGTGCCGCTATAGAACAAATTATGTATTTTTTATTGCACTTAAGAAGATATAAGAAAAACAAAATTATAAATAAAGTTACAAAGGTGGGCTCTGTTCTAGGAGAAATCCCTTCCAGCCAACTAATGGGAGTGGGAGACTGTTAAACAGCGGGGAGAGAATACATTGCATTAATTAGATTTAATATATATTTATATAGTATAATAATATCATTTATATCCTAAGTACGATTATATATGACAATATTGATGTATTTTCCGTATGAATGCTACCACAATAGATCAAGGATATTGTTGGATTACGGTCAGGATTCAGAGTTGCTTACAAAAATAGATATTACGTTAAAATTTAAAAAAATATTATTGAAAACCGTATCAGCGTGGTGTTGAAAACAGTCGCTGACAAGCAATACCTAAAATTTGTATTGGGTAAAAAGTGAGGAACGGTATAAATGAAATAACCTTAAAGCTTTGAAATAAACCCTGAAGGTTACTTTTTTAGCTTGGACAGAAGAAACCTAATCTTAAGACTAGGTTTCTGTCCAATTTCCCAGACATTGCATACTGAATTCCATCTGCTCGTCACTTAATCCTGGAAACAATAACTCAATGAAAATAATGAATTTCCCCAAACGTGAATCGTAACTACAACCGTCGTTAACAGTAAAACGATATGCCACAGCGCCATCAGCTCCATATTTAAATGAAAAATACATGGTACCTACCACACATCCTCGCCGTGGTCGGGTAATAGCTAATGGACTCGACGGTACACGCGAGCACTCCCGCTAACATGCCTAGAACACCTGCTACGCTTACCGTCGGCCAGCCCCATTGGCCTGAAAGAAAATGTTATATACATTTTCTTTTTCGTTTTTTACTATTTCGTGTAGATATTTATATTTACATTTACTACATATTTCGTGCAGATATTTATATTTCTATATATTTTTTGTCATTTTAGGCCACTTTTATTTATCTTAGAAAGTTTTATTCATTATTTTCTTTCAAAAAAAAGTATCAGGCCAGTTATGCTTATGACTTTTCTTAAGTGTAGGATGATAATTTAGCGGGTATGAAAATTGAATTACAATAATTTTATACTTCAAACGCAACAGTTTGTGGGTTTGATCCCCACTCCAGGAAATTAAATATTCAATATTTTCAATTTAAATATTTAATATTTTCATTTCTTCGCTCTGGTAACAAGGCAAAGTGCGGCGTTGACCTCCGCCACTCATGATGTAATGCCCCAAATTTGGCAAAAGGTGTCGATCAGCTCGAAATCCGACTTCCCTCTGCTTACCCTGCTACATGCGGGATACAGCGTGAAGCTGAGTGAGTGAGTGAGTGAGTGAAAAAATATCTACATATAAAAACACAAAACTCTTATTTATACTGACCTGGATAAGGCACACGGAACCAGGAGGCGTCGCGTATGATATTTATTTTAAGATCAGTTCTTGCCGCATGTCCTTCAGGCAGTGCACCAGTTACTGTCAGTATACCGCATATCGCCCACATTATGACTATTGTTAGTAATACCTGTAATTAAAATTGCTATACAAATTTTGTTTATTTTTCAATTTTCGATTTTACATTTCCATATAATATTTATTAAGGGGCACATTTATTCATATGTGACTGTAAATGCGAAAAATTGTAAGCTAAATGAATTTTAGTATTTCATGTTTCCATTTCTTCCATGGAGTAACCAGGCAAAGCGCGGCGTTGAGTTCCACCACTCAACGCAGAATGCCTCAAATTCGGCGGAAAGTGGAGAACGGAACGGTTTTCTAATACTGGGTTCCTAAATTCCCTTTGTCTATCCTGCTAAGTGCGTGATACATTGTGAAGCTAAGTGAGTGAGAGAATGATTAATTCATTAAGAAAAGGTGAATATTAAAAAAAAAGCGAACCTCGATTGACCATCGACAACACAGTATCAATAGTACAGGAGAAAGGCACGTAAAAAGCATGAGGATCTCCCGGAGGACATGTATGAAGAAGTTAATGACAGAGGACGAGGCGAAAGAGGTAGCGATTAGCGCTTATAATTAAAAAAATGTTATCAAATTATATAATATCATTTAATTTCGGAAATATTTTGTTTTTTTCTAATCAGGTCGAATGAATTCAAAACTGCCCTATGTCTAAGCTTCGCGCTGCATCCCGCATAATAAAATTAAATATTTAAATTGAAAATATTAAATTTTCATTTCCTCGAGTGGGATCAAACCCACAACCTTTCGGTTACAGTCACCCGTTTTATGCCACTACACCACGACAGGCCTTTGTCTGTCGTGGTGTAGTGCCCATCGTTTAAATGACACAGATTCTTTCTAATATTTAAAAGTAAAATAAAATATAAATATAAATATGAGGCCTGTCGAGCCAGCGTGTGGTTGTAACCGACAGGTTCTGGGTTCGATTCCCAGTCCAGGAAATGAAATATTTAATATTTTCAATTTAAATATTTAATGTTTCATTTCTTCGCTCTATTAATAAGGCAAAGCGTGGCGTTGAGTTCTGCCACTCAACACGCAATGCCTCAAATTCGGCGGAAAGTGGGGAACGGAAGTGAAACGGAGTATCTTAACACTAGGTTCCCGGGTTCCCTCTGCCTACCCTGCCTTGTTCGGGATACGGCGTGAAGCTAAAAAAACCGTCAATTAATTTTTTTTTCTTTTCAAATAACTTTATATTTAAAACAAATTCATGTTAAACGTACAGGGAAGAGCTTGAAGATCGGAAACCATACGACTGTGAAGCCTCCATCGCGACGCCACGTTACTGTCGGGATCTTCATATCGGTCATACATTGAGAAAATATGGTCAGCAAAATAAATGTTCTAGAACAAATAAGTATTAATAAATATATTTACTATTTTGAAAGGATTATTGTAAATAAAATACCCAACCAGACGGTTGGACGTCTTGGACGGTTTCGCAAGAGGCGCGGATTCAAATTTTTATACATTTTTACTCATACTCAGCTTTACGCTGTATCCCGTACGTGGCAGGGTAGGCAAAGGGAACTTGGGAACCTAGTGTTAAGACACTCCGTTCTCCGCTTTCCGGCGAATATGAGGCAGTTCGTGTTTAGTGGCGGAACTCAACGCCGCGTTTTGCCTTGTTGTACGCTTTTAAAATTACTGTTTAAGTTTTAATATAATTATTATCTTTTTATTACTATTACTTTCAACCACTGACGCAAAAAGAGGTGTTATAATTGAACTTGTCTGTTTGTCTGCGTGTCTCTGTGTGCTTTTAAATTAATGAATCGATTTGAGCCGGTTTTTTTCATTTTCTTGTTCATTGCGGTGTTTCCTAGTTATGTTTTGAAAATCAGATTAAAAGTTCTTGTAGCTCTGTTCGAAGAGCTGCAACCACTTTATCAAGATGAGGAAGCCGTTTTTGTAATTTTTTTTAAGAAGCCATCGTAGTGCAGCGACACAGCATCTATGTAGCTGTGAGAACGTCAGAACAATGTGGGTATCTTATTTAGCTTCACCATGTACCCCGTATACATGTTAAGTAAATTGAGGGAACCTAAATTAAGACACTTTGTTCCCCACTTTTCAACAAAATTCCCAAGACATTGAACAGAGAGTTTGCTTGGAACACCAAAGAAATCAAGATATAAAATAATTAATTTTCTCGAATTAGAACTTTGAGGCCTATCGTGGCGCAGCAGCACAAGCGTGTGGTTGAAACCGACAGGTTCTGGCTCCGATCCCCACTCGAGAAAATGAAATATTTAATATTTTCAATTTAAATATTTAATGTTTCATTTCTTCGCTCTGGTAATAAGGCAAAGCGCGGCGTTGAGTTCTGCCACTCAACATGCAATACCTCAAAATTCAGCAGAAAATGGGAAACGGAGTGTCTTAATACTAGGTTCCCGGGTTCCCTCTGCCTACCCTGCCTCGCGCGGGATACAGCGTGATGAAATAAAAAAAAACTCGAATAGAAATCAGTTAAGTCTTGAAAACTACTAAATCGCCAATGACCGTAAAGACACTCAATAACATGACAAACTTCTGCTTCCATACTGCACTGAACGTATAATTTGATTGTTCCGTCACAGCTGCTTGTTTTGGTCCTTTGATATGCAGGCAATGATTAAAACGTCAAACTATGGAAATAGATTTGGGCTGCATTAAATTACTTCACACAGCTTCAATACCAGCGGTGCTTAGTGTTTTAGCTTCACGCTGTATCCTGCATATGTCAGGGAAGGTAAAGGGAACATGGGAACCTAGTGTTAAGACAAGTCGTTCCATGTTCCCCTTATACTTCCTTTTTTGTTCAAATTTCAAGACATTGAGCGTTGCGTTGTCTTATTAGTAGAGGCGGAGATGGAAATTAGGTTTTTTTTCTTGCTTAAGTATTGTATTGAATCCATAATCGTCGTACTTATCTTCAGATACAGTGTCACTATACCATATAAGCTTTTTACCATATAAATTTATTATTACTTTCTAAAAAAGGCAAATCGCGGCGTTGAGTTCCGCTACTCAACACCCAATGCCTAAATTTTGGCGGAGAGTGGGAAAACGGAATGTTTTAACACTAGGTTCTTAAGTTCCCCTTGTCTACCTAGCCATGTGTGGAATACAGCGTCAAGAAAGAGAGAAAGAGAGAGAATTATTAATATTTATATATTATTATTATTTTATTATACCAGTAGAAAATATTATTTTATATCAAATATCTGTTACTTCATATTATTTTTAAGTTTGTTTCGAGAACGGTCACGAACATAATATTACCATTACCTGTTGCCTAATAGCTCATTTTCGATAAAGATAGTACAGAAGGCAGCATTGTTTTTTTTTGTTTTTCACGTTCATGCTGTAGGGTAGGCAGTGGGAACTTGGGAACCTAATATTAAGACGTTCATCACTTTCCACCGAATTAAGGGCATTGTGTGTTGAGTGGCGGGACTCAACGCCACGCTTTGCTTAGTTACCAGAGCGATATTAATTCCTAATAAAATTACTTTATTGATAATAATAAATATTCATATAGTTTCAGCGGGCAATGTATGGAGGATGCTATTATAATAGATGCATAGAAACTATATACTACTACTCACTCACTCAGCTTCACGCTGTATCCTGCACATGGCAGGGTAGGCAGGTGAAACTTGGGAACCTAGTGTTAAGACACTCCGTTCCACTTCCTTTCCCCATTTTCTGCCGAATTTGAGGTATTACGTATTGAGTGGCGAAACTCAACGCCGAGCTTTTGCTTTGTTATCAAAGCGAAAAAATGAAACATTAAATATTTACGAGTATATTGAAAATATCAAATATTTCGTTTCCTCGACTGGGAATCGAACCCACAACCTGTCGGTTACTGTCACACACTTGTGCCGCTGCGCAACGACAGGCCTCAAAACTATATAATATAGTCAACTATTTTGATCTATGAACTATTTCGATCAAGACAAAAAAATATTGGCTTCATTTTAAAATTGCGTAGCTTTACGCCTCTCTTTGTACCAGAGTGAGGAAATGAAAAGAAAACAATAAAAAATTGTTGTAAATCATGGCCAATACTCGTGAAATTTCGTATTAAACATCCAATGTAGGATGTGTAAAATACGTAGGTGTAAAATAAGATTGTAAAAATGTTCGCTACCTCTTATACTATAATAAATACTTATAGGGTGTTTCATTCGTTATTTATATAGAACAATTCTAAGCAATAGA
>DWMZ01001641.1:0-15845 GCA_018249855.1 Eueides tales michaeli
TATATATATATATATATATATATATATATATATATATATATATATATATATATATATATATATATATATATATATATATATATATATATATATATATATATATATATATATATATATATATTTACATGGTCTATTTATTCTGTTCATTATCATTTTATAGTAATATAGAAGTAAAATTAAAGTACTTTAATTTAAGAAGTATTTAAATAGTCCATTTAAAAGGAAGAATAAAATATGAATTACTAAGAAGGCAAGCGACGTCGATTCGACCGTACTTCAAATGTTTTTGTTTATAATTCCTAGTATTTCACCATTTTTCTTCAATTTACATCTTTTAGTGCACTTCAAACATTGTTCTACGCAGCTACGGTATAAACAGCTTTTATTTAAATTACAAAGTAATTGTCGAAAAGAACGTCGCCGTCGAAAAGCTCATACGCGAAAACATACCATACATTCTTCTAGTCTCCTGAATATTGTATTTTCGTTTGTATTTCACGCAATATGTTAAATGTTTTTTGCCATTATTTCGCCACTTATTACCTCGACATACCCGTTGTCCATTGCACTGTTAACTGTGCTACCGGCAGTAATACGCCTTTCCATATCGATTTCGTGTCCTTTGTCTCTATTAAACACATTTCCCAAATATACCACTTCATTCACTTGTTTTAATATCTTACCTTTTACGCCGATTTTATGTTCCACAATCCCTATATTTTTTTCAATTACCAGAAACAATTTATTAAACGCACTCTCAGTATCTCAGGAATCAGTGAACACTAGTTTTTTTATTATTGTCATTCTTTCACCCCTCTCTTACTCATTTTCTTCATTACATCAACAAACATCTACATAAATTTTGGTGTGATTTAAAATATCATTGATACATAACAAATGAGCTAATATATTATGCGATTTGAATGAGAAAAATGGTAATGGCGTATATTTCACGTCCACGAGTGTCCCAATTTTTTGCTCCATGGAAACTGATTGATGGATTATAAATCTCTTGTTGACAGATTTTCGTTGGTTCTTACTAAATAAAAATATTTTTAAAACGATGATGTATTTGATGCATTTTATTGTTTTATTGTTTAATATATGTTCGCGTCGATATTGTCATGGACTTTCATTGCTCACTCGCTCGCAAAAGTAATTAATATTTTTTAATTATTAGTACAGTAAATGAACAAGATATATGATATTTTTTTTATTTACTTTATCTCCTTATTTTAGAGTTTATTTTATTTATAGACTAAATGTACTAAATTTTAGACTTAATGTAGGATTAACTTTTATTTTATGCAATATATGCCCCTGTGTTCAAGAGGAAATAACTCAGAGTATGATGATACATGTGAAAGGCCCGAAGGAGGAGTTACTTTGAAACGGTTGACGTAATGACAATATAGCCTACTATGTTCTATAATTAATGGATTATCCAATAAAAATATTGTTTCAATTGGGGCCTGTAGTTTTTTCAGATTGATATCTTCAACCAAACAAACCAGATGATAAAAAATTTAAAAAATATACAAATTAAGTTTTCAAAATTATTACTCGTCGGTTAATGATCAAATTTTTAATATACGGGAAACTATTTATTTGAGCTGCACTGCACTGTGACTCAGCTTAATGTCTAGATAGATAGTAAAATACAAAAGATCGTTATTAACACCCAAGATACCAATATAGTTTATAGCTTTTTATTTTATAACTTCATATTTTGAAGTGAGACAGTCACAGCTTAGGTTGGGTTAGGTTTATATAGCAAATAGTCTCATCAATAGTTTATTATATTTGGTTGATATTTTCAATACAAGACTCATTTTTTTATCTTTATTCTACTAATTACTTGTTATGTCGTTTACACCTTTGCATTTCAGGTCTGTCGTAGTGAAGCGGCACAAGCGTGTGGCTGTAACCTACAGGTTCTGGGTTCGATCCCCAGTCGAGGAAATGAAATATTTAATATTTTCAATTTAAATATATATTTCTTCGCTCTGGTACAAAGGCAAAAGCGCGGCGTTGAGTTCCGCCACTCAACACGCAATGCCTCAGATTCGGCGGAAAGTGGGGAACGGTAGTGGAACGGAGTGTCTTAACACTAGATTCCCGAATTCTCTCTGCCTACCCTGCACTGAGCGGGATACAGCGTGAAGCTAAAAAAAATAAAAAAAAAAAATTTATATTATCGTTACATCTTCATACCATATAGGACAACAAAATACTTCTTTTTTCACATATAGTTTGAGGCAAAATTGACTTGAAAACCACAAAGTGGGAAACAGAATGGAGTGTCTTAACACTAGGTTGCCAAGTTTCCTCTGCCTAACCTGGCAATTGCGGGATACAGCGTAAAGCTGAGAGAGAGAGAGAGAGAGAGAGAGAGAGAGAGATTCTCGAATAACAAACAACAAACGAGCAAATCTTTTGGATTTTATATGCCTAAGAATTTAAATTAAGCATACGATAGTTGGTAGCTTCTAAGAAACTTTGATCTATAGACATAACACGGCCGATAGTAATCAAGATTTAATCTTCTTTCTTAAAGTTTAAAGTTGGTAAAGTTTTGAAAACTAGGATGACTTCGCTATTGAAACTTGGTACCTACAGAGATGAAATTTATTCTGTAAGTGGAATGTTTTTGCTGTTTTTGGTATTCATTTATACGTTTCTTTAAAATACATTGTTTTTTTACATTAACTAAGTATTCGGTAGATAAAAACTTATTACTTTGCCTTTGAGCTTGTCCTAACACAAGGACACAAATGTGCGACTGTTAACGCGACAGCTTGCGTGTTCTCACTGGAAGTATTAAAACATTCAATATTTTCATTTCCTCCGCCCTGGAAACGGCAAAACGCAGCGTTGAGCTCCGCCGCTCAACACGCAATGCATTCCAAACTTCGGCGATTAGTGGTAAACGAAAGTGTCGTAATGAGAAAGGAATATGTATTGAGGCCTGTCGTGGCGCAGCGGCACAAACATGTGACTGTAACCGATAGATTCTGGATTCGATCCCCAGTCGAGGAAATGAAACATTTAATATTTTCAATTTATATATTAAATGTTTCATTTCTTCGCTCTGGTAATAAAGAAAAGCGCGTCGTTGGGTTCCGCCACTCAACACGCAAAGCCTCAAATTCGGTGAAAAGTGGGAAACGGAAGTGGAACGGAGTATCTTAACACTAGGTTTCCGGGTTCCCTCTGCCTACCCTGCCTCGTGCGGGATACAGCGTGAAGCTAAAAAAAAAAAAAAAAAAAAGAATATGTATTGCAATGGTAAAATAAAAAGACAGGAAAAACATATAGTATAGAACTAAACTATAGTTCACTAGAACTAAATATTTTCTACTCAAAGTAACCTAACCTGAATTGCTGGGACTAGTGACCTACTCGTATAACTATTAGTATCCCAAAAGAGATGAAGCGGTTAATTTAGGTGAGTGTATTTACATCACTTATTGGACCGACACGAAATCCATTAATTTCACATAATGTAACCCAAGATCAAGGGCTTAGAGATATTTTCTAGGGTAAAATAGAACAGGAGACCTATTTACCCTAGAAAATATTTGTAAATACGGGCGGTCGGTATTTCTTGACCTTAGCTTTGAACTGCTTATTTGTTTTATTTCTAGGGCAACAGACTAATGATCATTTATAGAGTACTTCCTGCGGACTTACCGTTATGAAATTTGGTACGAAATAAAAATTTACAAATTAAATGAAACAAAAAAATTGAATTGAGGAAAGATCTGCTAACTTAAGTTTGTCAACTTTTACAAGTTGTATTGTTTTCGTTGACTAACAATACTAAATTGATTTAAAAAGCTTGATGGCCGCAAGCTTGATTGACAAAGAAAAAACAGGTCTTTTCTTAGCTGATAATGTATAACGGAGAGATTGGGAGTCTGTTGTAGTTTCGTTACCTATGAAAGTAATGTAATAAAAAAGTAAGTGTAAATCATATTTTTTAGTTAACGCTGTATCCGCTCATGGCAGACAAAGAGGACTTGTGAACCCAGTGTTAAGACACTCCGTCCCACTTCTGATCCCCACTTTGCACCGAATTTGCATTACTTGTTAAGTGGCGGAACCCAATGCCGAGTTTTTCCTCTTTACCAGAGCAAAGAAATGAAAAAAATGAATATTTAAATTGAAAATATTAAATATTGCATTTCTTAGAGTGGAGGATCTTGTGCCGCTGCGCTACGACAGACCTCAAAATGTAAATCATATAAAAGTTATAAATAAGAGAGATATTAATAAACTACTAATCAATTTATTTATTTACCGTTTTTAGCGCTTCGCGCTGTTTACCAGTCTGCTGTATATATTGTGTTTAGTGGAGCTATAAAATATTTTACTTATCACTTCCCAAGGGAATTGAACCCACAACCATCGATTTTATGGCTCTACAGACTATACAGTCTCTTGAAAAAATAACTGATTTCAAACCTTTAAAAAAAACGGGGCGTTGAGTTCCGCCACTCAACACGCAAAGTCTCAAATTCGGCCGAAAGTGGAGAACCGAAGTGGAGTCTTTTAACACTAGGTTCCCAAGTTCCCTCTGCCTACCCCGCCATGTGCGGGTTATAGCGTGAAGCTATGTGTATGTGAACCTTTTAAATTACATTAATATTTATTTTTTATCACATTTCTTTAATATAAAAAAGATTAGTCTTTTATATAAAGCGGAAGTGATGAAATAAAACTGTATCCTTACGAAGACGCTGACAGCTTGGGTTAACCCGTTGAAATGATATATATACCCCTACTATTTGTGTAACGTATTTTTATAAATAAAATCAAATTTTGGAATTAATAACATTTTCTTTAAAAAATATTGAAAAAATAATGTGGATTAAATTAAAAATTAATTTATCTTTATCTGTAACGGTTATAATGAAAAAATTCTTATAGTATTTATGTAAAATAATACTAGTGTTTACAGATGGAAAGGTAATAGGAGAACAAAATTATAAAAAATGTAGCAGCTAATGTAATTTTTCAAATCTTAGTAGGATTACGTTATTTTAGAATGTATGTGGCAGACGATTTATATTTTATATTCTCTATTTTTTTCATCTTATGGAAGCTCGTGTTGTGTACTTCATTTACCACTTCAAAATTGCACTCTTGTGATATTTTTCGTGTTGAGTGCCGAACCTCAGCACCACTCTTCCTATCGTTTTGCGTTTTTGTTGAAATAAAAATAATTAATTTCCTCGAGTGAGAATCGAACTCCCAATCTTCGGGCTTATATAAGACACTGTGCTGCTGCGCCAAGAGGGCCTCAGATCGATATGAAAATACTTATTTTCATTATTATTATTAGACACGTTGTTTAATTATTCCTTTTTTATTTCCTATATATAAAGAACGATAAACACCCACATAGTAAGGGCTACGTTTATAAGTGCGAATATTAAAATGTGTCTCATACGTTATATTCTTTTACTACGAAAATATTTCATAATGCCTCCGAAATTTACGCAATATTTTGTTTTATCGGTAGAATTCGGTACAAATCTGCCTTTATAAATATATCACGGTAGGCTTAGGGAACGTAGTGTCAAAACTCTTTGTTCTCATCTTTCAATCAATTATCAAAACATTCTGTGTTAAATGACGGAACACAACATCGGTCTTTGTCTTCCAGAGTGCGGAGGTAAAAACAATTATATACATTCATACTCCAGATTAAGACAACAGTTTAGAGAGAGAGAGAGAGAGAGCACGAAAGCATCTTTGCGATTGGAACGAGTAAATGCTATGATACGTTATACATTACACTATAGATATATAGAAGAGAAATATAAATAGGATAATTACTTGGTAGAACGTTCCACAGAACAAAGTGCCGTTGACCAACCCAGTGTCTTTAAAATAGAAAGAAAGTAAATATAATGTATTAACACTAGTTTTTTCTGAAAGCTTCATTAAAACGCGAATTAGTGTCGCGTAGCAATGTAAAATAAATATTATTATTATTTAAATTAAATAATATTAAGATATATACAATATGATGTATAATTAAAAGAACCACTCACCTTTCGTAGGAAATCTTTACGTAGTTTTAAACTGGAAAAAAAATATTACAACATTAGTTCGTTAAAAGCAAGCGTAGAGCAAAGTACTAGATTAGTATAATTGCGTATAATTGTTAATTAGAACTAAGTCCGCTATATACTCGCATATGTAAGAAATGCTTATTAAGGCAATACTAAGCGTTTCTTGAATAACAAATAAAATGTACTAACTTTTTTTAGTATCTTTATATCTATTATATTTTCAATTAAGTTGATTTGTTTTTTTTATATTAAACTTAACAATTAGCCGATTATATTGAGATTTCAATTCAATGTTCATTATATACAATTCATTCGTCTACTATTGTCTTTGCAATAGTTGATATTATCCCGAGAAGTATCCAGCATCCACGATTCTATCATCTGCATAGCAATATATGGTAGGATCTTCTAATATATATACTTATACGCAATAGTAGAAGAAATCACGCAGTCTTGTCATCAGTTATGTATTTGGAGCATGAGCTGATAACAGTCACCTTCATGATATACCCGATGAGATAACGTGTTGTTCGCGCCAAACTAACTGCTAGGCCTTGCATTAAATAGCATCAGCCCATCGGTATGCTGGGGTTTCCTAAGACTGGAAAAATAATTTTTACTCTTTCTGCTGGCTCTGTTATTTCCGCCTGACCATTTATTCGTGAAAATACAAGTATGCAACTTTCTCTTGAGAATTCAACGTAGCAATTAATAGTAGCTTCTATATACAAAATTTGAATTTTAGAATTTGTTACTCCATACAAACAGTGTTTCTACGAAATGATACACATGAAGCACAATCCGCTGTGGAAAACACAGTCCCAAGAGTATATGAAAGTATAGAAGCTTTTAAAACTGGAATTAAAATAGATATGTATGTACGCAACAGACATGATTCTTTGCCAAGAGCTAAATGTTGGTACATTTTACTTAGAATTATTAAGCTATCTAGCGTAGTGACAGCGTATGATGATTATGGGTTTGATTCCCTGAAAAATTTTTGAAATTTTTATATTGGGAAATTTTTATATTAAAATTATATTGGTTTCTCTACTCTAGTAGACAAAAACTGGAGTTAAGTTCCATTATTGATGCACGCAATGTCTAGAAAATGATAAACGTAGAGTTTTATTGATATTTGGTTTTATGTGAATACATTGTAATGCAGCAAAAGGAAATATTTTGAAATATTAACTTCTATCCCAGAGTGAGGCCTGTCGAGGCGCAGCGGCACAAGCGTGTGACTGTACTCGACAGGTTGTGGGCTCAATTTCCACTCGAGGAAATGATATATTTAATATTTTCACTTTAAATATTTAATATTTTCATTTCTTCGCTCTGGTAACAACGCAAAACGCGGCGTTGAGTTCCGCTCTCAACGCGATGCCTTAATGCCTTAAATTCGGCGGAAGGTGGGGAACGGACGTGGAACGGAGTGACTTAACACTACGTTCCCAAGTTCCCTCTGCTTATCCTGCCATGTGTGAGATACACCGTGAAACTGAGTATACCATAATAAATATCATATATCAACGCTATAATTATTTGTTTGACACACTAGTTTTCATCCTATGACATAAGTAGAATCAGTTTCCAATAAAGGAAATTTAGAAATTATAAAACATACTTCTTGGCTTTGCCAATCTAAGATAATTTCTCAGATTGGTAATAACAAAAAGGGAATAGTGTCTAAACACTCCGTTCCCCACTTAACGTTAAATTCTTCTATTGTCTTTTTATTGAACCATGACAATAATTATAATTATTTTTAACATGGAAATCGAAACCACACCGGGTATACAGTCAGACATTGGACAAAGGTTTCTATATTAATATATTATCACAAAATAATCATACTAAAATACTGAATGCAATATTATATTTACTTTTCCAGTTCAAAGACTAAAAAGGAAAATGTAATTCCATGTCACTTCAACTTTCATACTCATGATATCGCCGCCCGGTCACTTTTTGGGCTTGACACTTGGCACAATAGTAATAAAATGTAAGTAAGCGTTTTATTTCATTTAATGTGACTGAAAAAAGGTTTCATTATTAATGTCGTTTAATAAATATATATGAAAGTGTGTATCTTAATTTAACGAGACTGTAACTTAATTTGCATACATCTTCCTATCTTGTTTTACCCATCCTCGTGGGAACCCGTCTCTTCGCCAATCCCTTCTCTCTAAGGACCCCACCTGCCAAATTTCAGCGTTTTGCGCAGCATAATTCCAATTATACGTTATTTATCGGTCAGAGTAACAATTTATTTCGGAAATCGAATCACCATCTTCACGATTGTAGCCGCTATACCACTGTGCCTTGATGGCGTCATGAATACTATAAAAAATAAAAGAATTCAGAAAGCCAAGAAGAAAACATTCAAGTGCCAAGAATTATATCTAACTATACTAAGTCACAGTAATTACGTCGCTTGCGACAGTTTAAATGAAAATTATTTAAAAGATACGCATTTTTGTAAGTGATAAATAAATAAATAACACTAACTTTACTATTTACAAGTATATATTGTGAACGTTGTGGATTCCATACCCACTCAGCTTAATCTTTATATTAAAAATTGTTTTCATTTTATATGATATAACAAAGCGTTGAGTTGGTTGTCGCAATTCAATACGCAATGTCTCACGTTCGAGCGTAAAACAGAGAATAACGCATGAAACCGTTTTGGATAACAAAAAATACAAAAGACTTCAATTTTTTTTTCTCGTTTTATTGCGAGATACTGTGTGAAGCTATAGCAAATAGTTGAAAAATATTAAATATGTAGATAGAAAAGTTCATAAAGTAATCTTCAAGGATAACTATAAACTCTATAAAATGTTTAAATGTGAATGAACACAAGAAACAAAAACATAAAAGGAAGGTAAGTATTTAATACTATACATTAAATTGTTATTTTAACAGAAAAAGTATTTTATATTGAACGTGAACTGAGAAGGGCTTTTTATAACAACTTCTAGTGAGAAGATAGTGGTCCGTTGGATAAAGTTTTTACTTTGTGCTTTGTATAGATTCGTAATAGCAGAATTCACATTTTTTTCTTTTTTTATATTAAAAAGCCAGGGCAAATGAGTGTACCGGACACCAGATGGTGTGTGAGGTCTCGTGTAACACTAGAGAAACTATTTTTAGTATTTTTAAAGTACCCATGTCGTATCGTCCTGGAAAGACTGCCGCAGATTGGCCAGCAGCTGTACCCTGCTAAGCATCGACAGTAGCAATCTTAAGTTAAAATATTTTGTTCTCGGCGCGTCGTTTCTTTTTGAGATATCGCGTGTCGAGTGGCGAGAACTCAACTGTCTAAATGTCTTGTTACCAGAAATAAATTTAAATTTCTCATATGTGTACCGGAACTACAATCGCGTTTACGGCCTATGCAACTGCGCCACGACAGGCCTTAACAAAAAATATCAATATTTAAAAATTATATCTGTGATAATAAATCCAAATAAAATATAATTATATTTTTTTGTCGCTTTTATATAGAACGAAGGACACTTTATCAACTGAGTCACATAATTTCACCAATTTCAGAATTACTCCACCCTTTGTAACGTATCTACAGACCTCCGATGCTATAAATTTAAAAGCAAATTTTACTTATTTTGGTTATTTGAAAACAATCTTCATAAAAATACTGTTGTAAGCCAAAATAAGTAAATTTATGAACAGATAAAAAGTAATGTTTACTACAAAACTTTTATTATTATTTCAATATGAAAACATGTTTTACACGTTAAAGGGGAAGATGAAATAAATATAAGACTAAAGGAATTGAAAGCTTCAATGTATTTGGTCAGAAATTTTAGCTAGGAATATTGATTCCTAGCTATTTTTTTTTAGAGCTTTTTATAAAAGCAAGAGAACTCTATTCTCTTCGAACTTAGGAACCTATAATTAAGGCAAGCCATTTCTAATTTCAATCAAACTATCGAGGTATTGACTATAGAATGGCGGAACTCAGGGCAGCGCTTTGCTTCATCACTAAGTACCCCGTTTAATATTATTATTTTCCATGATCTAGTATCGAAGCTAAGCGCGGCGTTGATTTCCGCCACTCAACAAGACATGCCACAATTTAGCGGAAAGTGAGATAATGGAAGTGTCTAAACACTAAATTCCAGGATTATTTCTGCCCGGGGTAAAGCGTTAAATTACCCATAAACATACATACTTTCAGGTTCTTGCAAAGTATTAATTAGTAAAACTTTACGAAATTATGATGATATTCAATTTAAATTTAGTTCACCTCCACATACGAAATCACTAAATAAACAACATGGTATATTAAATTTCTAAAGTTAAAGTTAGTATTAACTAAATTAGTTTGTATACACGCTTCATGCAACTTAGGTGACACAATTTGCTAATTGAATAGCCTTAATACATTAATTTTGTAATACAGTTTTGAATTGTTACTTTTCTAGTTGTGTAAACGATTGTAGAAGGTTAGATTTCCGGTCAGAGCAATACTTATACACTGCACTGACAGCTTTAAGGTTAGATATTTCGTTATTAGCATCTAAACAGCGTTGTACACCACTCAATTCGCAATATGAATATGTTTTAAGAATACGTTCTCTTTTTCTATATTGACTGTGGGAAACAAATTATAATAAATACTCTAGAAAAAAACTATCAAAAGATTTAATAATTCCTTTTACAGGAGAAGAACTTTTCAGCAAAAATAATATTTTTAGATTAATTCCTATAGTTTGTCGATAAGAGAACAAAAGTCAATCAACTGTTACACAAGTTGTAGAGTATTTTCCACTAAAGCACCTGGACTCCTTGCGCTCACAATGGACTCGTTAACAGATAGTTCGAATCGTTACTCTCGCCATTTAACTGAATGTTTTCATTGAATTTTCAGTAAAATATGAATGTTGGCTATATTTGAATGGTTTGGTTTGAATTTCAATCAAGTTCAAGTGTATTCCGCATATCGTAAGGTAGGCAAAGGGAATTTGGGAACGTAGTGTTAAGAAACTTCTTTCAAAATATAAAATATTCCATTTCGTCGTGTGGGAATCGACCCCATAACCTCTCCTACAGTCATACGCTTGTGCCAAACGCCACGACATCCGTCCAGAACTCAATCTTTGAAAAAAATTAAAGTTTATTTACTCGTATTGCAGTAGGCAAGAGGAAAATAGTAATAATTTGGCAGAACTCAGCACCATCAGAAAGAAAATATTTCCATTCTTCTAGTGGAGAATGATCCTAGAATCTTCTTATATGTAGTAGAATAATGATATGTAGTAGAATTACTCTATTATTAATAAAATCAATTTTAATAATGTTTCTCTATGTTGCCTACCTTTTACGATCTATATTACAACTATTCAAGAATAAGGCAAAAGAATAAAATTTTGCGCATGTTTGCGCCATTTTGATTTAGAGAAAAAAGTTAAAAGGCGGTAAAATCCCTATTTTTATTATTTCATGAATACTGCTTTTATCTTAAATAATTGGCAGCCAATTATTGCAATTTAGTTCTTTTTTGTTTGATAACCTTAAAAAATAATACCAGAGGGTTAATTGTAACTTAAAAAATAATGATGTTTCAAATAAAATCTTTTGTAAGATATTGTTACATGCGGTCATTCCAACCACAAATATGATACAATCATATATTGTTTATGTAAATATATTGGTTAATTGATAACATTGGTCGCGACAATTTTGTTATAAATATGACATATTTAATTTAATTAGTTCGCTATGGCTATTCGCTTTATAAATATATAAAGCAACCGGACTCCGGATGAGTTAGTTCATTTACAATAGACTTAACATAAGGATAAAATACTTCTGAAATAGAAAATTATTAAAGGGGAATTTCGATTGTCGTCATCAGACGTACAAACTATAATGAGCAGCATTAAATAAATGTGACAAAACGAAGCGATCGATGACTCCGTTGTCAATCGTCCGTTGCATTTTGTCGCTACGAAAGAGATAACGTACTGAAAACCAAAACTTGATGTGGTTAGATGGCTGAATTTAAAGTTCATTTAAGCATAATGTGTTGGAATTCTGTAACAACACGGTAAGAAACAGAGCTAAATCCTTCTGAGGTACGTGGCAGGCCCTCGAAGCCCTATAAAAAGCGTAATGTTGTACGCACGAAAAAATGTAAATATATGGAATTGTTTCAAGAACATGGATTGGGGCTTTTGCACAATTTTTATGTCCAAGGTTTTCGATCCATAATTGAAAATTATGAAACTTCTATTGTAAATATTTTACAATAGAAGTTTCATAATTTTATTTTAATAGTAAAACCAAAAAAGGAAGATAAGATACATATACTTCTTTTACCAAGTTAAAGCTAAATATTTACATGGAAACACGATTTGTCAAAATCATAATATACGTTTTTAGAACATTATCTAGCTAATAAAAACTTGTTTCTATCTCGTAAATCTTTAAGTAAAGTTAAAAAGGCGTGTTATCCATCAAATAAAACAGTAACTAATACAAGTGCTAAAGTAAACTTACTGGACCTTTTAGAAAACAGTGTGATTCATATATCACATATAGACTTAGTATTTACATGAGGCTTAAAACATATTTTAGACTATGACTGTTAGAAAAATGGCTCAATTTCTAAGGAAGATAAACAACAGCTCTTTCAAATATGGATGATCTACATTACATGCTTGGATTAGATGTATGAAGATGATATTCCATGTCCATCTAGTACAATTTATCATTTGAAAAGTTGTCTGCAATAACAAGCCACAATAAATTAGTAAGTTATGAGGATAAAAGAAGCTAGTGCAGAAACGTTTTCGTGAGGGTCTTGGATTACATGTAGATAATTCACGACAAAATGCCGGTAATAGTAATGATGGAAACAGTAGCCGTGGAAACAGTACACAACGAATTTTTAAAACTATCAATGTTCTTCAGAAATAATGGGTATTGGATAGGAATTAGTAAACCGTTTTTATATAATTCCTTAAACAATGTCTCCAGGTACCATAAATATCTGTATACCTCTGATATATTGACATTTCAAGTTTCAGCACACCAAGTGGATCTATAACTAAAGAACTGTTTGACGAAGTCATAGAGTATAAATTCTTTGTTTATGTCATCATAATTAATCATATTCATTTACTATTATATGTGACAGATCATTGTGTACCTACATTATTTTTAATTATGTAATAATAATAGAATTTCTTAAGTGATTTTACAGTACTTACTTATGACTTTTTTTATTAAATAACTTTGAAAAAATTATGTAAAATTTCAAATACTTTATGATTAGATTTATGAGATGAAACGCATCTTTAGGCCTATTGTGTTTTCCCAGTGTGTAACGTGTCCTTATTTTCCCACTTTTGGGGGTGAAAGCTGTAGAAAGTTTTGTTATTTATACTAAAATTTTATTATTATTTTAGGTAGCTAAATTAGTCTCTGATATTAATACAAAGCGTTCCACACCACACCAATATCTCAAAAAATAGTTGCTGTGTGGACATGTTTAACCCTGCTACATCCCGGATACACCATCAACATACCGTAAGATTAATATATAATCAAAAGGTTTTAATTTTATTTTTACATTTAAAACAAAAATATGTTATTTCCATCTAAAAATCTTAAATTTTAATTTCAACACGTTATTAGAACATCCTGTATGTGTCCGGATGAATTACCATTTTAAGCATAGATTCCTGCAAGTTGGCACCAAAACATTTTTCTCTTTTTAGTTGGCAACAACCCAGCTGGGATGTTTAACAACGGGTATAATTTCTACTACGTGTAATAAATTTAATATCATATTATGATATTAAATAAAAAGCGAACGAAATGCTACAAAATTTATAAAGTAACAAATATATCCACGATTATAATTAATTCGAATTTACTTTTTAAGAACGTATAATAATTTGAACGTAACTAATTTTTATATCTTTATTTCATCAGAATATCGCTTTAAATGTACTAAAAAAAGCTAATTGGTTGGACCAATCGAAGTATAAAAGTGAAACATGACAAATAGAGCCCTAAAACTTCCGAACTAGCTTAAATAAATAGCTTATATTATGTTTTTGATAGATTCTCATTAAAACTACTAATCTTGAGATTTGTTCTATTTGCGTTACAATTTTTTTAAATTTTACTTCAATACAAACAAAACAAATTCACAAGCAATTACTTTAAATAATTTAACCTCAATAAATATAAGAATATTATTAAGCCACGATTGAATTAATTCTGTTTCATGTGTATTTATTTATACAAATCATAGGGAGAAATTATTAAGATAATCTTGTTTTAATTACATACAAACTAAATTTCAAGATTGTAAATTGTCTACGCTCAAAGCTAATCAAAGTAAATCTCCAAGAACTGTATGTTATAAAATTATCTGTTTTATATATAGCAACTATACTATACATACGTAATCTTTACACATATTCTATAGGATTAAGTCACTATCAATTTAAAATATATAATTATTGTAAAATAGTATAAGAGTGACAGTTTAAATAACATTAAATAAATTATATAGAAAAGGGCCGTTGTATTTCAGTTACAGAGAGTGATATGAAAAAAATGGTTGTCATAACTCCCTTTGGCTTATTTTAGTTTCCCCGAATACCATTTGGTTTGTGGAATGCCGCACAAAGTTTTCAGCGTTTTATGTACCATTCAGGTTTTAAAAGGGTTAGACTTCGTATTCAGTTTTGTCGAAAAATGAAAAAATACATAAGCAGCATTTCGATAAAAAAATCAGTTATTTGGCCAGTATTGCATTATTATAATTTTTTCAAAGAATGCCAAATGCTAAGATTAATTAAAGTTTTAGGCTATGAAGAATCGATCAAAAGATTAAAATCTCTAGATGATAAAGTACAAGCAGCAATTGATTTTCAATATCTTATACTTCATTTTTGTTAATCCTCCATAGATTTTTGGTTAAGTAAAATTTTTATAGGTCACATTTACCACATTTAACCGAACATCAATCAGAATTAAATAGATATTTAGGAAACACGAATCATAAATATAAGAGTTTAATTTAGTGGAATGAGCCAGCAGAAAGTAATTTTGAACAATGTATAACTGATCTTAAGAAGATTACTGCTGTCATTTCCGTTACATGACGTAATATTGTCGCTTATTACCGACCTGACTCCCGGAAGGCATGTCCTTTTTTCTAATTAGTTTAAGACCCCATTCTCAAGCGTACTCCATTCTTAAGCATACATTTCCAGATGATTATTTCACGCTGTAAAATTCAGTGCCCTTCAACGAGTACTATGCCATCGGCATACATCATCAGTCATGGAGGCTGGTCTTGGACGTGAGCCGAGACAGAATCGAGCACTATAATGAATAAAAACGAGCTAATAGCCTATCCTTGGTGAACTCCAATTATAATCAAGTTGATGTCACCAACAGCAGCCCTATGAGTCATAGGAGCGGTACGTCTCTGATAATCTCAATATATGCCTTAGGGATCCTTTCGGATTGATACTGATACAGATATACTGTCTTCTACAGATATTTCATATCAACGTCTAATCTATATAGAAAACACCTAAAGAACTATTAAATATTTTATGCCGTGGCATATGTATTTTAATGATATATATATATATATATATATATATATATATATATATATATATATATATATATATATATATATATATATATATATATATATATATATATATATATATATATATATATATATATATATATATA
>DWMZ01001642.1:0-15844 GCA_018249855.1 Eueides tales michaeli
TCTCGCATATGCGCAATGGGAACTTGGGAACCTAGCGATAAGACTTTCGTTCCCAACGAAACACTTCCGTTCCCCACACGCCGCCGCATTTGAAGCATTGCGTGTAAACGCTAGAGCTTTGTGACCACAGCGATATAATAAAAATATATAAAATATTTTATTTACTACAGCGTGTATTGAATCCAGAATCTGTAGCGCTTAACCTGCGTCTCGGCGCGTCCACGGCGTTGAGCTCCGATACTCAATACGCAATACATCGCAAATTCAGCGGCGCGGGGTATTTTGGGTGTGTAAACATAAAATTATATAATATTATAATTTATGCGGGATACAGCGTGAAGTTGCCATTAACATTTGTTTAAAACAGGAATCGAACCAACAACCTCTCTTAAAGAAATCAAATTACTTAATATTTTGCATGTCGAAGTAAAGTGATTGTGTTGCTTATTAGAGTATAAACTCAGTAGACGTGACCTTCTCATAATTTAATAATATTTATATGACTTATTATTCTTTTTCCTTTTTTAACCTCCGACGCAAAAAAAGGTGTTATACGTTTGACCTGTCTGTCTGTCAGTAGGAACGTAGCTCTTGAATTAAGGTACTATAATTTAAGTGCGGTATTTTTTTCTCGATCTTATTTCCTGAAATAATCTATAGGTTTGATATTGTTTTGTTTAATTGAAAGCGTTGTTAATTGCCGTGATTCTTAGTAAAGCTTCTATCAAACTCGGGTGAGCTTTGTGAATTCAGTTAGTTTAATATATAGAGGTTTATGAATTGCAAGCTTTTTGCCAAAATTAATATAGATTTTCGGTCGGGAGATTTTAATTTTATTATTTTTGTTTGTTATTTAAGTACAGCTATACAATGGAATGTCTTAACTAAATATTTTTTTAGAACGATAATTAGTAATTTTCTATATTCCTAATAGAAGATATATGTATAATAAAATATTAATCGTCTCTATTTTTTTGCTGCCACTATAACTTTCTTTTGCTTTTCTCTGTACTCCGCAAATGCATGACAGGATGGATAGGCAGAGGGAAATTGCCAAGTAAGTGTTCCGCCAAATGCGTGTTGGCTAGCGAAACTTAACGCATTGCTTACCAGAGTGAAGAAGTAATTTTTTTTATATGTAATTTCTTCGTGTGGGGATCGAACCCACGACCTTGTGCCTTTTCAGTCTCAACACTTTTAGTACATACTATCACTAATTCATTAGCGTATTGCTTACTTACTTATCTTCACGCTATATTCCTAGCGGGGTAGACAGAGAGAACGGAGAGCCAAACTCTACGGTCTCGGCATACCTCTTTCGCCTCGTCCACTGTCTCTCTGTATTACTACAGATACATTCTGTTCCTTGACGCAAAATGAAATGAAACTAAATGAAAAATAAAAAAAAAAAATAACAATCTCACCTTGCCACCAGCGCTCAAATACTTGTTATTGCATGTATGAAGCGCGTACTTCCCGCCCTCATCAGCTCTGAACTCCAGGGTGAACAGGGTGTCTTCCCCCCAGGGCACGTTGGCGTCCACGTGGATCTCATCCAGGGTCTCGGAGAGATGAGCGAAACGCTTACGACCGATTGAACGGAGATTGACCTGGTGAGTAATTTGATGTTTTCAATTTTAGTTTAATATTTTTTTTATATTAATATATAATGGTTTGTTGTGGCGCAGTGGTACAATGGTGTGACCGTCACGCGATAGGTTGTGAGTTTGATCTCCACTCTAGAAAATAAAATATTATCATATTTATATTTTAATTTCAAATTAAATATGTAATTTTTTAAATGTTTTCCCAAATTCGGCGGAAAGTGAGGAATGGAACGGAGTGTCTTAACACTAAGATTCCAAGTTGCCTCTATCTACCCTGCCATCTGTGGCATACAGTATAAAGCTGTATTTTTTGTTTAATATTTAAAGTAACAACTTTATATAACATTTTTAAGGCCTGTATGTAGTTTACTTAACTTATTACTATATTTTATTCAAGTTAAATCTTCGAACTCGACATATAACACTATATTATCTTGGCAAAATGATAATAGCTCTTAAATAACTATTATCATTAAACATAGCTAAAACACAGCAAGACAAACAAGGCTTTCATTAAATAAGACATACAACTTTACAATCCAGTGAGGTTATAATTGAAGAATTTTCGTGCAACAAACAGACACAGGTAAAAAACACATATCTTTTTTTTGTGTTGGTAAAATTTAAGTACCTAGTAACTGAAGACTGGTGGATCTTACTAATATTATAAAGGTGAAAATTTGAGAAGATAAATATTGGTTACACTTTCACAAAAAAAAATGCTGAACGGATTTTGATCAAACTTTACTTTAATACAGTTTACATATCAGAATAACACACAGGCTACAATGTATATAAAAAAATATATATAATTTGGATATTATATAATAATAACTTAAATAAATTACATAAAGGATTCAAAAGTCTTATTTACATTTTTCTAATACCGAATTCGGGATACAGCGTGAAATAGCGTGAAAAGCTAAATGTTTTATTTAGCTTTTCACGCAATTTCACGCTGTATTATATACATATATAAGTAATGATTCCATGACACAATATTAAAAAGCATTGTCCAATTTCAACAATGATTACTAAGCAATTTCATACAAAAATAAGAATATAATGAGCGTTCCAATCATCTTTGCGTTAGCATCATTTCCTTTAGGAGATTGTTGCAATTTGATTACAATTTTTGATGAATTTATTATAAGTAGATATCATGACAGCTGTATTTTGTTTTGAGGCATGTCGTGGCGCAGCGGCTAAGTGTGTGACTGCAACCGGCAAGTTGTGGGTTCGATACTCACTCGAGGAAATGAAATATTCAATATTTTCAATATAAGTATTTAATATTTTAATTTCTTATTTATATATATATATATATATATATATATATATATATATATATATATATATATATATATATATATATATATATATATATATATATATATAAATTTACCTGTGGCCTAGCAGCAAGATGAACGTGCCAGAGTTCAGCATCGCCAGGCACTTTAGCAGTACACGTGAGCTTATCTGAGCTGGAGCCAAGGAAGTAGCCCCTCTCCACGTTACGTAGCGCCCAACGACCAGAACCGTCTTCAGATACACTGGGTGAACAGAAAATCAATATTATTAATATCAAAATATAATTATTTTTAATATAAATATTATAGCGTAGTAACATTTGAACGGGACTCCGTCTCTGGTAAAATTGTGCAAGAGTCTGTTTTGTTCGATGAAATAAAAGAGAAGCTTCGGCGTTGAGTTCCGCCACTCAACACGCAATGCATAAAATTCGGTGCAAAGTATGGAACGGAGTGTCTTAACACTAGATTACCTAGATCTCTCTACTTTCGTTTAAATTACTGATCCAATTTTCATGAAACACGGCCAAGAATCACTGCGATGAACAAGGCTTTCGATTAAAAAAACAGACAGAAAGACAGACTGACCTGTCAATCTTTTAACACTCTCCTTTTACGTCGGGTATTAAAATATAACATTTTAAGTAATAGTTCCCGAGATAAGCGCGTTCAACCAAACAACCTTTTCAGCTTTATATAAATAAGTATAGAATTATAGAATAGTATAGTATAGAAATAAGCACGTGTTATAATGAAGGGGATATAACAAACTTATGGCGGACTCAGCAGCCAAGACTATTATACAAATGTTTGTTAAACAAATACTTAAAAGCTACCCTTCATGTAAATAGGGCAAGGTATTATTATAAGCTTCACGCTGTAAGTTATTCAGAGGGAACCTAGGAACCTGGTATTAAGAAACTCGTTCACTATTTTCCATCGAATATAAGGCATTGCATAGTGTCTGGCGGAAGTCAACGCCGCGCTTTGTATTGTTACCAGAGCAAATAAATAAAAAATATTAAATATTTTATTTCTCCGAGTAGGGTTCAAACTCATCCATCCATCATATTAACAGTCACATGCTTATGCCTGCACCACGACTGGCCTCAATTACCAAAACGTTTCACAAATTCGATCCTACACTCACATCCCTGTATTAGACACCCTACTCCGTACTACCAGTCTGAGCTGCCAATCGTACCTCAAAGGCTTTGGAATTTCAAAGTAACGTGACATAAAAAGCCAAACACTTGCATAACGACGCTCCGGCTAATTAAAATGCGGGGTGAACACTCTGTGGGGTTAGATACTGCCATATTAAAGGCACGCTGTTTATGTAGATATAGATATACTCGTAGCTTAGGGAGATTGTTTATGGTATGTGCTTTTATTTTGGGTGGGCAGAGGGAACCTAGGAACCTAATGGTACACTCTGCATATTAAGTCCGTTGTCAACTTTCCGTCGGGGGATTACGTATTGAGTGGGTATTACGTATTGAGTGGAGGGAAAAAAAATTGAATTAAAAAAAAAATTGGTTTGTCCACAGACGTTAATAAAAAAATTTATGGCAACAGTACCTATAATATAATGTTGGTTTATTAGTTATGATCGATATAAAAAGTTAATTAATTATTTCTTAGTTAAAAGCAAGGCAAAGGGAACCTTGTATAACACACCGTGTTCCCTCATATTTTTTTAATTTCTCCTCATTATGCGTATTACATTTATTTATTTATTTTTATTTATTTATTGTTCTTATAAACCTTAACCTAATACAATAATGGTTTATATTGCGAATTGCGAAATTAAACGGCTACTGTATGCGAAATTAAAAAAAAATAATAAAAACATTTAATCTATCAAACTCATAACCAACACGCTCACATTCACACTGTGCCACAATGACATCGATATTTTATTTAAAATCTTTCTTCTCTCATATAATAAATAGTATATTAAAGAAAACATCATTACCAGCTCTAACGGATGTTCATGCAAATGTTCTAAAAAAAATAAGCTAACGGTAGAATAAAAAAAACATAAATATAAATATTCCGTCTAGTCATTACACCGGGTTTCACTTTGAATGATTTATCATAAATGTTAGAGGTGCTTTCAAATGAATGTCAATACAATGTGTTTTCTATTTTGATTTCTCTTCTTTTGAACAGAGTACAGTGATTTGGTAGATTCCAAATAAGGAACACAAAATTTACAAGGAGCTCTGGCTCAAAAAATCACTATATATGAAAAAGTTTTAAACTGCTAATCAGATTTTCATAAAACATAGATAAAAACCAAAGCGAAACCCGCACTTACATCATATCATTCATTCAGGAGCTACAATGCCACAGACAGACACACGGACATGCCAAAATTATGGCCCCTCCTCTTGCGTCGAAAGGTAAAAAAATCGCCAAATATTATAAGAACTTTCTACTTAAATTTGTCTGTAAACGTGACTATTGTAGTCAATACTTGGCAATGCCAATTATAAGTTCCTTACTCTGATAAAAAAAGTACAGCGTAGTGTTTTGCCAATTGCCAAATGGATAAATCTTTGTAAATTGGATGAATAGTGGAAAAAAAGAAATGTTTTAGGCCCAGGTTTCTCCTTCATCTATTTCTGCGCGCGGCCAGAGCAAATCTAGTATTAAGACACTAAGTTACCCAATAAGTCACTCTTTTCCCCACTTTTCGTCGAATATCCGCCAATCAACACGCAATGTCTCATTCAGCAGAAAGTGAAGAACGTATAGATCTTAATATTAAACGGATTGTTTATACAATAGGTTCCCAAGTTCCCTGCCATCTACGTGATACAGCGTGAAGCTGAAGAAAAAAAATAAAAGGGTAGCTTTACCCCAAAAGCAAATACTCAATTATAATTTCTAAACACATTTCCTTGAAGGGTTGCTCTCATAATCCAATGACTTCGGCACGCGCCTATTAAAATTCTGAATTGGTTCTAACCCCTTGTAAGCATAAATTTTAGACAAATCTCACCCTTACCACCCTAAAACTTGGGGGTATAAATTACTTTCATTTACATCATGCTCTGGCAAAACAACACGCGGCGTTGAGTTGCGCGACTTAAGACGCAGTTTTAAAATAGTTAAATACGGAAAGGAGTGTCTCAACAGTATGTTCCCAAGTTCCCTCTGTCTACCATACAACGTGAAGTTGAGTAAAGTATATGAGATTATCGACTAACACAGTTCTTAATTTCTTTTTCTTTCTCTTAATAGACGATCGATTGTGTTAATAGGGTTCTTAGTTTATTTTTCAGTAATAAGCTAAGTAGGGGGAACCTGGGAACCTAATGTAAGACACTTCTGTTTTCCACTTTCTATCTTCTTGAATGTCGTGGTGTGGGGGAACAAGCGAGTAACAGCAAAACGTGAAAGGTTGTGTTTTCATGAAACTTTGCAGTAATATAGCTACGATATCAGAATAACATAATAAGTTAAAATTTATAGTGATTTTTAACCGACATAAAAAAGGAGATTCTTTTACGTATGTTCCCCGATTATTCGAAGATGGGTGGACCGATTTTCAAAATTATTTTTTTGTTCGAGAGGGCATATTTCACAATTAGTCCCATGGTAAGGAGATCAGGATCTGATGATGGAATCCTGGAGAAATCGAGGGCAACCGTCAAATTTGAAAGGCACTGATGCGGTTTTTTCGTATAATAACGCGATTGGGAGATCTGTATCTGACTATCATCTCATTTTATTAACCGACTGCAAAAAAGGAGGAGGTTCTTAATACCTATGTTCCTCGGATTACTCGAAGATGGGAACACCGATTTTAAAAAAAACTTTTTTTATCGTTGGGAGTTACTCAAAGATAATAGATAGATTACTGTAGGATCATTTATCTTAAATAGTTCTAAATAAAAGTCCGCGACAGCATATATCTTTTATGTGTAAGTCACTATGACCAAAATAGTGAACGCGGACGAAGTCGCGGGTAACAGCTAGTATTTAATATTTTGAATTTAAATATTTAATGTTATCATTTCTTCGCTCTGGTAAACAAAGACAATGTGCGGCGTTGAATTCCGCCACTTACCACGCAATGCCTCAAACACGACAGAAAGTTGGGAGCGAAACGGAGTGTCTTAACACTAGGTTTCAAGTTTCCTCTGCATACGTAGCTAAGAAAAAATACAATTAATATCTCTGATCGGGATTCAAACCCATGCAATAATAAATAAAACAGAGTGAAACATCTAAAATAAACAAAAGAAATGAGATTCAAGCAAAAATAACATTTATCAAAGCCGATATTTACCAAAACAATTCGCCACCCCTCTAAATACGTATTTGAAAAAGTTACCTTGCCCTTTAAAAGGCACAAACTCATTTATTTTTTGTTTACAATTTCGGGTTGTTTGTATGATTGTGTAAAATATGCCCTAATTTATGCGATAAGACTTACTTTATTAACTACTGGCAACCGCCCGCGGCTTCGCCCGCTTGAATTTACAAATGTCAATTATTTTCTTGTTCTAATAAAGTTAACACTTTTAAGATAATATCTATACATTAAAAACAAAAACAGGCCTGTCGTGGCGCAGCGGCACAAGTGTGTGACTGTAACCGACAGGTTCCGGGTTCGATACCCAGTCGAGGAAATGAAATATTTAATATTTTCAATTTAAATATTTAATGTTTCATTTCTTCGCTCTGGTAATAATAAAGCAAAGCGCGGCGTTGAGTTCCGCCACTCAACACGCAATGTCTAAAATTCGCCGGGAAGTTGGGAACGGAAGTGGAACGGAGTGTCTTAATACTAGGTTCCCGGGTTCCCTCTGCCTACGCTGCCTCGTATCCCGCAATACAGAGTGAAGCTAAAAAAAAAATTGTAAGAAAGGTAAGAGAGGTTAGGGGAGACCTCGGTTGACCTTTGAAAACACAGTATCTACGATACTGGAGGAGGATCACGTAAGAAGCATGAGGAGGAGGTCCTCATGTATGAAGGGCAGAGGGCATGTATGAAGAGGTAGATGACAGTGGACGAGGCGAAAGAGGTATGTCGAGACTGTAGCGTTTGGCGCTCCGTTCTCTCTGCCTACCCCGCTAGGGATTTAGCGTTAAATAAGTTTTGTCAGTCAACTCCTACAAATGTAAGTAAAAACAAAAAGGGGCTCGAAGTACTATAAATATAAAAGCTCAAACACTTAAGGGATGATTCAGTGTGAGTCAGTCTTACTTATCTGAGAAATTGTCGCCGCTTGTCAGTGAGTCAGACATACGATCGATTGTGTTAATAGGGTTCTTATTTTTTTTCTCCAGTAATAAATTAGGCAGAGGGAACCTGGGAACCTTGTGTTAAGATAGAACAAGACAAATTTTATAATGTCCCTAAAGAGATTTTCGAAATTTAATGTTTAACTTTACGTTCATTGGTAGGAGAAAAGTAATATACTTAACATAGTGCAAGCTTTATATGACAGAGGGAACCTAAAACGATGGTTATCTAATTTCCGCTCAATTTTTAACCCCCAACACTAAAAAAGGGGTATTATGAGTTTTACCTGTCTGTGTGTTTGTGTCACTGTAGCTCCTTAACCAACAAATTGATTTAAGTACGGTATTTTGTACCTAAAGTATTGCTAGTCGCAAGAATCTTAACTATAGTTGATGAAAATTGGATTAACAAGATCTACACGCACTTTTCCACAATAAAATAATTAAACTTAGAAAGGGGTTTTTTTTAATCTTAAAAAAAATATTTTTATTTTTTTATATTATCAAGACATTCAGTGTTGATTTGCGGAACTCAACGCCGCTTAACAGATTCAGGAGCATAAAACTAAAACAATTACTTTCTCAAAAACTTCTAAAATTACTGCCATGAATAAACATAAACAAAACAAAAAAAAACCAAACATTCCTTCAAGAAAATAAGCTCATCCCTACAGAACGAAGCCTTGTTATTGTGTACGTGCCGCCAATCGATATCGTACTGAACTGAGTGTTGATACTAACGTCCACCGGAAGTGCGACTGTCTCGCCGTCGCCGCATTGTTTACATTTCTTGTTATGATTTCAATATTGATATTATTTTATGTTGTGTTAATATAGACAGTCAGTCAGTCATCCCCCCCTCCCCCCCGCCTTAAAGGGGGTAGGGGAAGGGATGACTGAATGACTGTCTATGGCAACTAAATTAGCTCCTAAATTAATAGATTGGTTTGATATCTATGCCTGTAATATAATAAATATTAAATATTTTAAGACGATCGCCACTTAAAATATTTAATATTTTTCATTTTATCGCTCTGGTAAGGAAAAAGAGCGGCGTTGAGTTCCGCCATTCAACATGCAACGCCTCAAACTCGGCGGAAGGTGGGGGACAGAGCAAAGTGTCTTGGCACTAAGTTACCGAGTTTCCCTATGCCTATCCTGCCATACGCGAAATACAGCGTGGAGGTAAAAAAAAACAATATAATCGTGGATGGATTCTTTCACGTAGAAGTAATAAGTAAGGTTTTTACTAAATTTAAAAACGTATAAAAAATTGGACGAAGCAGGATTTGAACCTGCGCCTCTTGAAAACCGTTCAAGAGGCGCAGGTTCATATCCTGCTTCGTCCAAATTTTTATACGTTTTTAAATTTAGTATTTTTCTTTCCTAAGTGTGGAATAACACTTTAAAAATAGTAAAAATAAGTAAGGTTTTTTTTCATTTTCAGGTATATTTTCTATAAAGTATAAATTTTCACATTCAAAAGTTTGTATTGAAAAGTTGAAGAAAAAGGGAGCTATTTAAACATAGGTCATTTACTGCTAACGTATTTTTCGCATGTAACTTTACGCTGTATATATACAGTTTGTAACGCGATTATTAGCATTAGCCATCGAATTTTCAAAATATAGCGTGTTGAGTGGCGGATCTCAACACCGCGCTTTGTCTAGTAGCCGAGTAAGGAAATAAAAATACTTCAATACTACCACTGTCACATTTACAGTTAGACGTTGCTCCGTTGCGTCACTACAGCGTCATTTAAAGTAATAGACAAAAATATTCAAACTTACAATTATTACTGAAGCAAAAAAAAAACGCTACCATTTTTGGAAAATATTGGCAACAATGAGTCGTTAATAAGAAAAATAAGGTACTTCCTTCCGGTGGGGCAGTGAGTTACGAATACTAAGCTTGCAGTTAGTATTTCTAAAGATTTATTGTGTATATCCTGAGACACGCTGTGAATCACTCAGTTTCACGCTGTATCCCGCACATGGCAGGGTAAATGGAAGGATCTTGGGAACCTAAACTAACACACTCCGTTCCGTTCCCCACTTTCGAAGGGTAATCGAAATCTATACATACTTTCAGTTGATCTAAAAATTATCAAGTTTAGCACTTAATGAGAAATTAAAGTACATATATCCGTATTAATAGTTAGGCCGTAGGCCAGTCGTGGCGCAGCGGCACAAGTGTGTGACTGTAACCGACAGGTTGTGGGTTCGATCCCCACTCGAGGAATTGAAATATTTAATATTTTCAATTTAAATATTTAACGTTTCATTTCTACGCTCTGGTAATAAGGCAAAAGTGCGGCGTTGAGTTCCGCTGCTCAACGCGTAATGCCTGAAATTCGACGGAAAGTGGCGAACGGAAGTGGAACGGAGTGTCTTAACACTAGGTTCCCAAGTTTACTCTGCCTACCTTGCCATGTGCGGGATATAACGTGAGGAAGAAAAAAAACCAAATGCTTACGGCCGTATACATTCTCATCAAACTTGACATTGTCGACTTTACAAGTTGTACTTATTTTTTGTTTACCTAAAATTATGAAATTGGTACAGAACCAACCGTAGAAAAGTCCTACTCTCACTTTACTCTTTTTATTGGTTAAAAAAGCAAAAGTCATCTGCAATATCAAGATATATGATCGCACTTCCGGTTATTAAGTGTACCCACTTTAAATTACAAATGGCGCTTCCGAGATAGAATTTTCAATGAGGACAATAAATTTTATTTTTTCACATTTTCTACTCATCTAGCAATTATTTTGCTCTTCACGCTGTATCCTGCACATTTTGCCCATATGTTACTCTGATATATAAGCTGTCTGATATATAAGTTTCATCCAAATCCGTTCAGTAGTTTTTCCAAAGTGGAACAAACTCTTCATAAGCTTTCACAATCTGTATATCAATAAAGGTGAATTTTATTGATATACAGATTAAAATAATTCATAGATTTAATTACAAAGATGTTAAAAAAGTATCTAAAACACAAATGGCCCTCTGTATCCAACACTGCCAGGTAGGCAAAGGGAACCTGGGAACCTAATGTTAAGACACCCCGCTCCGTTCCTCACTGAAATACAAAACGAGGATAAATATTTCTACTCTAGTATGGATTCTATACTACACAGACTGCGCAGTACATACGATATTCGCGGTCATTGCTTCCTTCCATAACAAGATTTGTTTACATTGTAAATACATGGCTCCTTTTTGTATATATTTTCATAATATATTTTACAAGTAAAGCTTTTCATTATTATTATCATAAACTAAATTATATTTTTATATAGATTATGTAATCAAATAATTGAAGGGAGATTAATGAACGTAGAAAACGCTGTCATTTCTGACATAAGAGGCGCTGTTTATTGTCTATGGCATTTTAAATATTTTTTTCTTTTTTCAACTTCACGCTGTATCTCACACTTAACATGGTAAGCAGAGGGAACATAAAAACCAAATATTTAGATACTCCGTTCTAAACTATTTTTAAGATCGAACTCGAGTAATAAAAGTAACTTTACACATAATGCCTCTAAAATTAGGCAAAATCTGGAGAACGGAGTGTCTCAACATCTGGTACCCGGATTCCCTCCGTCTAGGGTACAAATAGAGATGATAACATTAAAGACCTACCTTATCTGAAACTTGCTGCCGGCTTCCTTCTCTTCAGATTCACAGGTGACGTTGCCGAAGGTGTCCACAGCCAAATACTTCTCCAAGTGCGACCTCAAGTAGATCATACCTGACAAAAAAAATAATTTTAGTCTATGTTTTTCTTTTTTTTTTAATTAAAAGTAAAGAGAGCGAAGTAGATTATTATTAAATTCTAGTTCCATAGAGAAAATCTACACATATAAATAAATAATTAATCTGTAATTGATCACTGTCTGTACATGGAAGATATATTGAAAAAATCTTATATTACTTTTAACCTTGTATATATATAAATGTAATAGGGCCCGAAATAGTAATTTTTAAATTTTTTGTCAGTTTGTCTGTTTATCTTTTTGTTTGCGCTATCTCAGTAAGTACTAACCAGATTTAAGTACAGTTTTCACTGTTATTTTTTGGCTACATTACTTCAACATTTCGTGATAATCGGTTGATAAATAGGTCAATTTAAAATATTTAGTTCGACAAAATAACTACAATTTTTATTTTAATTTAGCTGAAACGTTGTTTTCAATGTAAAAGTAGATTACAATGACTCTATTAGAAAATATATTTGAATTTAAAATTTTGTTGATATCCTTTGATTAAACGGTCCACATGCAAATTGGACAAGATTAACATATATAAGAAGTAGCGCTACATAAATTACATTTTTATGGACATAATGTTGTTATTGATATGTGATATTAAATAATATTTCATTTTATTCTTTATAGTCTCACGAATTCTGCCAAAAGTGGGGAAAGTGTCTTATATTAGGTTCCCAGGTTACCTCAGGTTATTTATTATGTATGGAACACAATATATGTAAAGCTAAAAATAGATATATCACTTCCGACAATGTTTCCTTATACAAGACTTTTACACTTTTTACATTTTTTTTATATATAATTTTTTTATTTGATTAGCTTAGACTTGCGATTTCGCATCGCGTCGCATCTTACACAATCAGATTTTTTTAATTCACAGAATTAGTTCCTGACATTCACGCTTTCAACCAAACAAAATGGTAGGCAGAGGAAACTTGGGTTAAGACTTAGTGTTAAGACACTCCGTTTCACTTCCCTTCTTTCTGTCTAATTTAAGGCATTACGTGTTGAGTGGCGGAACTCAACGCCGCGCTTTGCCTTATTACCAGAGTGAAGAAATGAAAAATTAAATATTTAAATTGGAAATATTAAATTTTTCATTTCCTCGACTGGGGATCGAACCCAGAACCTGTCGGTTACAGTCACACGCTTGTGCTGCTGCGCCACGACAGGCCATGTTATTAGCTACTTTTACATAAAAAAGATATTGAGGCCTGTCGTAGCGCAAGGACACATGCTACTGTAAATACCATAGACCTGTGGATTTGATCTCCACTCAAGAAAATAAATATTAAATATTTTGCATTTCTTTGCTCTGGTAAAAATGCAATGCGCGGCGTTAAGTTTTGCCTCACAATACAGAATAACTAAATTTAGCGGTAAATGGGGAACGGAGTGTCCTGACACTAGGTTCTCGTGTTCCCTCTGCCTAACCTGCCATTTGCGGGATACAGCGTGAAATTCAAAAAAACAAAAATGACAGTGATAAAAAACGTCTATCACATACATATCTTGGACGTAACGACAAGAATATCAAACAGTATAAATTAGCAACTAAAATTGGAAAGTATCGTTAAAGATTCATAACATTTGAATAATTTAAATAATATTTTTTTCTTTCTAGTGTTATTGATTTTTTTTTCTGTAATTTTCTTGTTGGTATAAAATTTATTATGAATAATACATGAACTATATATATTATTTACTGTATCGACGTTTTGCCGTTGAGGCGCAGTAAAACGCAAACGCTGCGGATCGTCGGTTCTAGCCCCGAGGAAATAAAATATTTATTATTTTCATTTCATTGTTCTGGCAACGAGGCACAGCACGGCGTTGAGTTGCGACAGGCAACGCCTTATATTCGGCGGGAAGTAGAGAACGGAGCGGAGTGAGTTAACTCTAGGTTTCCCTCTGTCTACCCTGCCATATGCGGGATAGAGTGTGAAACTAATATACAGAGAGATTAATATTTATGAAGTCTATAGTGGCGCAGTAGCACAAAAGTGCGACTGTAAACACAACTGGTTGCAGGTTCGATCCCTGTTTGAGAGAGTTAAATTTTTAATATTTTCTTTTCTTTGCTCCTTTACTCTGGTGACAAGGCAATACGCGGCATTGAATCGCCACTTAACACACAATGTCTTAAATTTGGCGGAAAATAGAGAATGGAACGGAGTGTCTTAACACTAGTTTCCTTAATTTCCTTTGCCTACCCTGCCATGTGTGTGTAAATACTTCTTTTATACGAAACGGAGTCAAACCTATCGCCCAAGAAAACTAAACATCTGTATATGGCAACAATTAATAATCTCAATTCCAAAGCCTTTGTTCCATGAGAAAGGAGAACAATGCTAGTCTACTTGCCTACAGTGTTTTTGCGTTAATTGGCTCAAGAGACTGTCACACTTACTCCGTACTCGGCGTGATAACGTGAATGCTTCTCATAAGGACGTTGAAGTGTCGAGGAAAGAATTGCACTTTTGTTATGTGAAGTAAGAAGGAACCTGGGAACTTAGTGTTGATATTTGGTTCCCACTCACTTCCGTTCTGCATTTATGTCTGAATTTTTGACATATTGCGTGTTGAATGTCGGTTTTTAACGCCGCATTTTGCCTTGTTACCAGAGCGAACAATTGAAAATATTTATTATTCAATTTCGTCGAACACTCTCCATGCACCGTCCATTTTCCGATATATTACGTATGGAGTGACGGAACTCTACGCCGCGTTTTATTGTAGTTGTTATAAAAAAGAGAATATGAAAATAATTTAATTGAATGTTTTTTTAAATAATAAACTTTTGTCTCACAGAGTTTTTATTATAGCAATGTACGGTATAAGATTTTAACAATGAATGGAAGATTCTAGAATGTAGATCATAAAAATAGCGTTTATTTTCATTCTCTAGTAAATAATAATGGGGTTGAAAAAACGATGACTTAAATACAGTTTTATTTAACAATTTGTATGTGGGGAACGAATCTTAACACTAGGTTCCCAAGTTCCCTCTGCCTACACAGATACAGCGTGAAGCTTGAATATATGCACACACTACTAGTATCTACTGATACTAGTTTTGGGTGGCGGAACTCAACTCCGCGTTTCAACTTGTCACCAAACCGTAAGAATGAAAATTCTCCCAAAAAAAGTATCGAATCCGCAACCATCGCCTCATATACTATGAAAACCTTCCCACACACTCAAATAACAATAGTACAGTAACTGTTATGTGGTGAATAGTGAACGTAAAGCTTAATTGCCTAGAGCTTTTGGACAGCTGCCGAAACTGATGAATTTGATGCCGTTTTTTTTTAAAGAGAGAACTTAGTTTTATGTATATATTCCTTTCTTTACATTTCAACGGCGAGCTTTGTCTCCTTATTTAATATTATTCTTTTCATAGACAAGGCGCGTTGATCTCCGCCTTTAAATACACAATGTCTTGATAATATGGCAGAAAGTGGGAAACGGAAGTGTCTTAATGGAAATGGAGTGTCTTAACACCAGGTTCCCAGGTTCATAGGCAGAGGGAACTTGGAAACCTAGTGTATTTTGGATAATTTTTTTTCCTTCCTTTCCTTTTTTGGTCCTTTCCGCTTTTAAGTCATTGCGTATTAAGTAGCCAAATAAAACAAACACTGAAGAGTAGTGAAAGATGCATTTAAATATGTTTGCCGTTTCTGAGATTAGCGCTTATAAACACAAATTAACAGACAAAATTTTTAATAACTTTAAATTTAAAATTTAATCATCATTTTGGGCTCTTATATATATATATATATATATATATACATATATATATATATATATATATATATATATATATATATATATATATATATATATATATATATATATATATATATATATATATATATATATATATATAT
>DWMZ01001643.1:0-15842 GCA_018249855.1 Eueides tales michaeli
AATTTGAGGCCTTGTGTGAAAATTTGAGACGTGTTGAGTGGCGGAACTCAACGCTGCGCTATTTTGCCTTATTACCAGAGCGAAAAAATTAAACATTAAATATTTGCATTGAAAATATTAAATATTTTATTTCCTCGGGTGGCAATCGAACCCACAACCTGTCGGCTGCAGCCACACGCTTGTGCCGCTGCGCCACGATAGGCCTGGCAAAAATGACTTGTATTAAATTGCTAATCCAATTTTGACTATGGTTTTCATTTAAAAAACCACACTTCAATTGATTTTAAATGAATCAAGGGCCTACTGCTTCTTTTTGCTTCGGGGTTGAACACTGAGTATATCTACGATATCATTTAAATATGGTATGTTAATTAGTATTACAAAAAATTAATATACACAAACTGGTAAGATATTTTCGTGGCGCAGTGGAATACCGTCTGAATTTTTGAGACATTGCATATTGAGTAGCAGATCTCAACACTGTGTTTAGTCTTTGTAGATAAAGCGCGGCGTTCAATTAAGCTTGACTGTAGATGGAGCCTATTCATTACCCCGAGCAGGAGTCGAACCATAGTGTTAATAGCCTGCATCTCTATGGCTTAAAATCATCATCATCATTACAGCCTGTCCTTGTCCTCTGTCACATATAGGCCTCTCCAATGGCATGCCATTAAACTCGATCTTCGGCTCTCAACCAGCCAATGCCAGTTAATTTGCCAATGATGTGGATGAAGTTATGCTGGCTGGGGCATACTCCAGAACATAATATACGTTTTAGGCATAGGATTTCTTTTCACTTTGTTTGTGTGGCAAGGTAAGCGCAGAGAATTTGGAGACTTAGTGGTTAGACACTATTCCTTACGCTATACTTCGTCCAAAATGGGGAATTGCTTGCCTTGTCGCGCTTTGCCTTGTTGTAAGAGAAAAGAAATGAAAATATTAAATGTTTCATTTCCTCGAGTCAGGATCGAACCCACGACCTGTCGCGTTTGCAGGCACTCCCTTGTGCCCCACGACAGGCCTGAACAGATACTATACAGATGGTAAATAATTTGAAATGAACTTTGTTAACATTGTAAAATAATACAGTAATTAAAATTTTATAAAGCGAGGCCCAAATTAATAATTTAAAAATAAATAAATTGCTCGCCTTTAATTATGACTCAATTAATTTTCAGTTCATGAAACATAAGAAATTTAAATAATAAAGAAGAAAAGATTATTTTATTTTCAGATTAATGAGTTTTGTGAAGTTTTTAGTCTATTTTATTACATTTTTAAAGAAATGTTTGTATGATGGAAAAAGCTTATTTATGATTTAGGCATGTACTGTTTCCGTTCCGTTAGGATTATTTCGAAATATCGAGTGTCTCATCACTAAGTATCTTTTACTTATCTATATATACGTAAAACAGTGCGGTTAGTTTCACAAAACATATTACTTTAAATATATATTTCACAGTAATGACCCTTCTACTTTCACAATCATTTATTTATATTTATTTGTTTTACTTTCGTGCTCTAATAACATTATCATTTTCAAGATAATATGCATATATTGAAAACTAAAGTTTCAGGCAATCTATTTATTTGTAAGAAACTGTTTTTTATATTGAAAGAATTTTTTTTAATTTAAATAAAGAAAACGCTAAATATTACCACATTTTCCGAGATAAGCGTTAACAAATGCACAGATAAGCAGAAAAACAGGCAAAAAAAAATAAAAATATTGTTTTCTTCAATTACAATGTTATAATATATATAGATTAATAATTTGTGGCGTCGTGGTGCAACGGCACAAGTATGTAACTGTAAACGCTAACAGTCTGTGGCTTCGATCCTCACTCGAGAAAATGAAATATTTAATATTTTCATTTTAATATTTAGTATTCTCATTTCTTCCCTCCGGTAACAGAACATATAATGACTCAAATTCAACGGAAAGTCAAAAATGGAGTGTCTTAACACTACGTTCCCAAGTTCCCTGTGCCTATTCTGCCATGTGCGGGATACAGCGTGAAGATAAGTAATAATTAACACGCGTATGATTAAAGAATCGTCACATAAAAGTTAACTATATTAATAAAAAAAAACAACAAATTTAACTACACATTTAAAACTTTTTATAGAAATATAAAGGGCAGCAAAATTAAATGATAGGCCAGGGTTTGAAGCCAATAGCGGTGCAAAGGCACGAGCGTACGACTGTAAACACGACAGTAAATCAAGTAATTTATATTTTCATTTCGTCGCTCTGGTAACAAGACAAAGTGTGGCGTTGAGTTCCGCTGTTTCGGGAACGGAATTGTCTTAAAGGGAACGGAGTGGCTTAACAGTAAGTTCCCAAGCTGTCTTTACCCTAACCTGGACCCAACCAAACAGCTAGAAAAAAGTCAATTTAAAATATTTTAAAATAACAAAGCAAGAAACGAAACATTTAATTTTAAAATTTTCAAACGTTGCATGTCAATACCATATTAAATTACAAGTTACAGTTAGCTAAAGCCTGAACTGAAGCACGTGTAGAAGAAATACTTAAGCAACTTGAGGTAGTTCGTGTAGTAAATTTTATACGTAACTTGGCAAGAAGTAGAATGGTTAACATGAGTTTTGCTTATAATAGGTTTAATTACGGATTTTATCGGTGTTTTTTTATTATTTTATTTTGTATAATTGTTATTTAAATACGAAAAATAATGTTAATTTATAATGATATTGTGTGTCTTTTGTAGGAATCATTACATACTAATAATTTCATTTTGCTGTCGTACAGAGGCAAAGCACGGCGTTTCGGCAAAGATTCGGCAGTAATTTGGAGAAGTGGGGAGTGGAAGTGGTCTCCAGCTTTCCTCTACCTACTTACCTATGCGGGATTAAATTTTATTTTTAATTTTTTTAATTTTAAACAATGTTATTTTTATTTTAAACAATGTTATTTTTATTTTAAACAATGTTATTTTTATTTTAAACAATGTTATTTTTATTTTAAACAATGTTATTTTTATTTTTATTTATTTTTTTAAACAATGTTATTTTTATATTTCGACTTTAGTAGACGTAGTACGGTGTTGATTCACGCTATCTAGCGCTTTTTACTCAACGCAATGATTATTCTGCTTCACGCTGTACCCCGCGCAAGGCAGGGGGAACTTGGGAACCTAGTATTAAGACATTCCGTTCCGTTCCTCACTTTCCGCTGAATTTGTGTGGCTTAAGTAGCTTAACTCAACGCCACGCTTTTCTTTGTTACTATAGTAAATATTTTATTTTCTCGAGTGAGGATCGAACCCACTACCTCTCGGGTTTACAGTCACATGCTTGTGACCTTTCGCCACGACAAGCTTCAATAAAAAAAAATATATATATTTCTTCGTTCGGTCTCATGTGGAATCCCAACAAGTAGTAATTATGTGAAATGCCAACTAGTAGAATACTACTAAAATGTATAAAGGAAGTATATGCGAAGGCGCATTTACTTCCTTTATACATTTAATTTCAGATCCTAAATACCAAAATATATATGAAGCTGTTATAGATAATTTATATATTTAATACTTTCAAACCAAATTACTCTACTATCTTCATGTACATCAACATAATCGCCGTAATTGTAAAAATATGGGCTCATTATATGTGAAGTTATCGTTATCGCGACATAGCATGTTAGACAGCAGTACTGAACAGCTAAGCTCTATACAAATCCACTTTATAGTCCCATGAAGGTAATGTCAGATAACTCGATAACTCGTTTGGACAAAAAAAATGGAAAATCGATCATCTAATGAGTTTATTTGATGTTGTTTTTTCATTGGTTCTCGATTAGGATCGATTTTGGTGTGTTTTTTTTTACTTGAAAGTGTTATTGGTTTTCTTTTCTTGTATTAATAATTTATTTTGTAACATTTAATTAGTTAAGTGCGTGCGTGTGAAATTGACGTTAAGATGGAACATGTGGACCATTTCCCGCGTACTACCTTCGAAATTAATAAATGCATATTGTCTAATTTTTTGTTTATATCTCACCAGAGTAAGAGATATGTAAGATGTTGTGAGTGTATGAAGCTCAAAAAGCCCTCCGGCCTCCACCATACGTGACCTTCCTCCAGTATCATTATAAAGTCTGATTTCAAAAATTAGCCCTGAAGTCTCCCTTTTACCAGTACTCACCATAATTTTTTATTGGCATTCTTTCATCGCTCATACGCTCAATATACGAACCAATTAAGTACGTTCTTCTTCATTCTCACGACATCCTCGCTTGTAACTGTCATCCTGTATATTTTCATCATCGGATTCGATCAGCTAAGTTAATTTCGCATGTGTTACGTAGAGATTGCATCTCCACAGCATTCATCTTTCTTTCATATTCTTCTTCTGTAACCCACGTTTCACTGCCTATAAAAGCTGTTTATGATAGCGTCGGTAGCAATACTATATTGTGTACGGCCAAACATACAGTTGTTCTAAAGTTCATGTTTTGATTCAGCTAAGGCACTGATATCTTTGTTACTGACAGCTTTATACCTTACCATATCAATATTTTCAGAGTCAAATCAATAATTATTTAAAAGAGTAAAAAAATTAAAAAAAAAAAAACCGATGAAACAAAGCCGTCATTTTGCGCAGCTGTCTGCCAAAAATAATCCCCATTTTGTTTTGAATGAAAATCGAAAAAGAATCTCGCGTTCATTAGCGAAGGGTGTAACTTACATGGGGGACTACCGATGGGGCTTATTCTGAAATTACACGGCGATACGGAAAAATATATTGTTTATAAACATTACAATGTTTTTTCTATACAGATTTTTTTAAATTGTATATTAAAGTACGTAGTCACATTAAAGAATAACTATCACAAGTTAAAAGGTGAAAATTAAATGCTTATTACAAAAGTTTTAAAAAAATCATAATTTTCAATATATTTATTTATAAATGTAAATATATGACTAATTGATTTTTCTTATAAAATAGTATATTAATTAGATAATTCTCCATTCAAGAAAATATTGTGTAATATTTTCTTAATATAACTATTTTTCTCAATTTCAACGATCACTGTCACTAGAACTACCTACTACCTACTACCTTCTAGAACCACTAGGTACGCTCTGCCTACCATACTGTATGCAGCCAGTAGGATAGGCTGAGGGAACCTGGGAACCTATATATCCTATTAGTACACTTTCCCCTTTCCATTGAATTCTGGAGACTTTGCATGTTGAGTGGCGGAACATAACGCCACACTTTGCCTTATGACCAGAGCAAGTTATTAAATATTTAACTTAGGTATTTACAGTGGCACGCTTGTATCGTAGTACGCACCAAATTTTTATTCTATTCAAATAAGAATATAATTCTAAATATATTAAAAAATGTGATAAAATATAAAAATTAAACGATTTCAATAATATGTACCCGAGCCATTTTTAATTTGTACTTGAAGTAAAAACCTGAGGGTACATGAGATGGAGGTTTCGCGCGAGCAGAGAAAAAAAAGGCATTTGTTTTGACAGAACAAGGGTGGGGCGGGGAGGAATATTATGTGCCTAAAATTCCCAGTTAGCTAATGGAAAGAAAGTGACTTCGAAACTGTTATTTAGCGTATAGATTAGCCAGGTTGATTTTTTTGTGGCTTAATTTTGCAGTTGGGTAACAAATAAGGCAGGTTTGTTTTTAGTTTTAGCCTGTTTCTGCCTAAGATACAGAAAACCTATTACTAAGACACTCCGTTCCCATCTGACAAAAAAAATTCGAGACATTATATTGTGTAACGGAAGTCAATTTCATCAAAAAGTCAATTTTTATTAAAAAGCGTACAACACTATTATTTTAATGTATAGATACAACTCTAATGAAGTATCTTGATACAAAATTATATTATGTTTCTATAAATTTAGTTTAACTACTTCACTTACATTTACATTATCTCAGCTTGACGCAAACCTTGGAGTTTGAAATAGAACAAGGACAACATTAGATGTTAAAACGATCTAACTACCCTCGTGCCATTTCTGAAAACCAAAGAGTATGTATATGTCTGCGATATTCCTTTGTTTTGGTATCAAGAGTCAATTTTTACAAGATATTGGACATTAAGGCAAATGGCTCTGGAATTTGGGGTCCAAGCGTGTGACTGTAAACGCGACACGTTATAGGTTCGATTCCCGCTCGAGAAAATGAAATATATAATATTTTCATTTCTCTCCTCTGTTAACAAGGCAAAGCGTGGCGTTGAGTTTCCCCGCTCAACAGACGTTGTATCTGTACAATTGGTTCCTATTAAATTTACCCTGCCACATGCGAAACACAGCGTAAAGCCATAAAAAAAATGGACAAAACAGGAAACCAAAAAAAAAAAATGATCTAAATTAAATAAAAATACGAAACAAATCATCTATTACTGTACAATTATTTATTTTGTTTTTATTATTATTAATCTATCATACTAATTAATACTACGTTTAATTTGTTCGTATCATACCATTATGCAAAAACTGTCATTTGAAGTAATCATCTCGAGGCCAGTCGTGGGCACAAAGTAGATTCGGTGAATTCATTTCATGAATTTAAATTCGATACAATACTCTCATTTCCTCGCTTTGGTGATGTAGACAAAAGCATGGCGTTGGTTTCACTTAGTACGTATTTCATCTAGAAATCGGCTAAAATTGTCCTAATACTGTTTTGCCAAGTTACCTTTACTTAACCTGCCATGTGCACGATAAAATATCATAGGCAGCGGTAGTCTGTAAAAATCTCAATACAGAGATACTAACAACATAAATCAGTTGTTATAAACGTATAAGAGTTTCAACGTACCATGCGAAAGTATTGCATAGTAGTCAAAGCGCTTTGCCAGTTTCCAAGAAGTGCGGGTTCAAATTCGAAAACAATCATTTTTTTATATATTTTTTTAAAAAAGTACACATCTACATTTATATATATCATAATCTTTGCTCTGTTCGTGGGTGGATAGTAGAAAGTGCAGAAAGACCTTGTACTTCATCAAGGACTTTTCCAATGCCATCGCATATTTACAAGTATTATGCATTTTTCAGTACTTTCAATCAGCTTGGATAAGCTTTGTTTGTAGTTTCAATGTTGGTATACATTTTGTCCCCAGTACTTTTGCATATTGTATGACTTGTGTGCTATACTATTTGATATTGAAATTATGAAAAATTAACAAAATATATATAATTTAGAGAATAAGTGTGTTGTTTTTTACATAATTTTGATATTTCTAGCGCTTAAAGGGGTATTCAATATTACTCAATAACATATCCACGCTTTTTTTTATTACTAGAGCTAGAAAAATTGCCTTGAGTAGGAATCGAACTTACGTTCGCTGCGATTACAATTTAAGAACTAAGAGAGTCTATTCTAAAAATATAGTATAATTTTAAAGAAAAAGCTATGACTATATGTACAAATATTAGCAGAATGTTTTTACTATTTCAAAAAAATGATTTGGTTTTCGCCATTGTGTAAAATAGACCAAACATCAAATAAATAATAGCAGGTTTACATTATAAGAGGACAATAATTTAGGAAAATTTAGGAAACAACAAATTAATATGATTTAAAAAATCAATAAAAACTTGAAAAAGCTCAATAACAGTTCTATTAAGATAATAATCTTTTTATATATACAAATTTATATATGTATATTTTAAAAGATTATTATATAAAAGATATAGTAGTACATAGAAGTGTATAGTAGTATCTAGTAGGTGTAGATGTATACGTGTAATTTGCATGTCTCATAACTTTACAACAAGCGTTAGAACTTCTATACGTGATATAAGAGTCTATTTCAGAGACATCTTCCTGCATCGTTCTTATGAAAATATTTTATTTCTCACAGCTTCACGCTGTATCCCGCACACGGTAGGGTAGGCAGAGGGTAATTGGGAACATAGTGTTAAAACACTCCGTTCCACTTACGTTCCTCACTTTCCACTGAAATTGGAGGCATTGCGTGTTGAGTGGCGGAACTCAACGCCGCGCTCTTACCTTATTGCCAGAGCGAAGAAATGAAACATTAAATATTTAAATTGAAAATATTAAATATTTCATTTCCTCGAGTAGGGATCGAACCGACAACCTGTCGGTTACAGTCACACTATTGTGCCGCTGCGCCACGACAGGCTTCAATATAATACTTTATTTAACATATTATAAACATTTGTATGTTTTTTTTTATAACTTTCCCCGTATCCTTTATGTTTTTGAATAGTATCCGTATCTCTTATGGGTGTGTAGAGGAAACTAAGTGTTAAGACACTCCGTTTCCCACGCAGCGCCAATTTTTTTTCTATAAATGGAGGAAATAGCGTGAAATATTGATAAAAAAGTAATATATAGATGTATACAAACAATTTGTACTTTTTTCAATTTTCTCAAATATGTCTGTTAGAATACGGCTTATTATTTCTATAGTATCTTTATATTTGCGTAATAAGTGTTTTATAAAGACATTTTTGTTTCCCACTTTCCGCCAAATATAATGAATGCATTGCGTGTTTAGCGACGTAACCCAACGCCGCGTTTTGCCTTGTTATAAGAGCGAAGTAATGAAAATATTAAATATTTAATTTCCTCGAGTTGTGAATGAACTTGCATGAAATACCTGTCGTTAACACTCATACAGCCACAATAGGCCACCTAGTATTTTTTTTATTTTATTCTTAAATATATAATAATAAAGATTTATCAAATAAAAATAAACGCTAAATACTAATCTCAAAGCTAAAATGTATAAACATTTACCAAACATTACAATGTTAGATAATTTCACAATATCAACCCTACATCAATAGAAATAAGACGATATAAAATGCATCACTTAAGAATAAAAAAACCAGCTTAAAAGACCTCTAAATTTCGTGAAACTTGAAGAATTTTGCTAAAATATACAAAGTTAGGAGAGATCTTATTTGTTTGGTCTCACCAGAAATTCACGTAGACTTGCAAAACAAAGCGCGGATCGTAAGAAAATCCCACTCGGGAGCGGTACCTTGCATTCGCTTTACCAAATTACTGAAACTTCATTCAGCTTGCGGACGCCGGGTGGGGTGGATGTGGGAAATTTGGATATGGCACTCGGTATTTATATTTTCACACTCGTGGGAGACTAAGCGGAGGGAACCTGGGAACCTAGTGGTAAGATACTCCGTTCCACTTAAGACACTTTTCCCATTTTCCAACAAATTTGAGATATTGTGGGGTTAGATGCGAAACTCAACGCCGCTTTTTCGTCTCGTTAATAGACAATAGAAAAGAAAATAATAATAAATATATGAATTTACTTAATTATTATTCAATTTAAACCAATTTCGATATATTATACACAAGGATTGGTTTACTTTTTTTCCGTTTTTTTTTTGTATTTAAAAACGTGTTATATTCGGAAAAATATCAGTTCTCAGCATCACGCTGTATCCCGCATATGACAGAGTAGACAGAGGGAACTTGGGAACCTAGTGTTAAGACACTCCGTTTCATTCTCGACTTGTCACCGACTTTGAGCGATTGCATATTGGGTGGCGGTACTTAACGCATTTTGCTCTGTGACTAGAGCGATGAAAATAAAAACATTATTTTTTTTTGCTTTTTTTTCTTTTTTTTATCTTCACGCTGTATCCCGCACGAGACAGGGTAGGCAGAGGGACCCCGGGAACCTAGTGTTAAGACACTCCGTTCCACTACCGTTCCCCACTTTCCGCCGCATTTGAGGCATTGCATGTTGAGTGGTGGAACTCAACGCCGCGATTTGCCTTATTACCAGAGCGAAGAAATGAAACATTAAATATTTAAATTGAAAATATTAAATATTTCATTTCCTCGGCAGGGGATCGAACCCAGAACCTGTCGGTTATAGACACACACTTATGCCGCTGCGCCACGACAGGCCTCATTAATTATATAATTTGAAAATATTAAATATTTCATTTCCTCGAGTGTAGCATCGAACCAACAACCTGCCATTTACACGCTAGTGCCCTGCGCCACGACGGGCCGCCAACAAAAAAATATCAGTTTGTATGTAATTTTAGTAACAAATATATTTTTTAAAAATATAACCAGTATATGTGTATACCTTTAGTAATTCAATGTGAGTATTTAGTTTTATAAACCGAAGCGGGCGGGAGCTTAGCGGTTGTACTGGACTCGACGACTAGGATTTGAGAATATCTATATCGTTATCTACTGTGTTTTGCTTTTATTAAATTAAAACTTGGTGTATAATGAATGTATGTTATTTTTTACTGTAAAAAAAAAACATTTACACGCTTTTTTTAAGAGGGAAGGTGGAGGGAACCTCAATTTACCTGAATTACTTCAGGTTTTTGTTAAAACATTATTTTTAGACCTTGTTTACTTAAATGGCGGAGTTCAACGCAGCGTCTTAAGTGAAAAACAGCGTCTAAAGTGAAAAACCGAATCTACATTTTAACTTATAACGAGTGAATTGTTTTAATTTATTTACTTTGGTAACAAGACAAAGCGCGGCGTTGAACTCCGTCAATCAGCATGTGAGTCAACTAAAGTGGAGAAACGGAGTGACTTAGCACTCGGTTCTCTTCACTTATGCTGGTACTTACGGAGTACAGCGTGAATTTTAATATTTAAAACTTCCTTTTAAAATAACAATATAAAAGAACAGATAAATAAATAACAATAGAAAAGAATAGATAAAAAACAAAGCAAAATTAAAACAAATAAACAGTATTCTGTTTACTGGAAGTAGAATTGATATTAGTTTAGAAACAATTTATTTTGCCTTACACCTAACAGGTCTAACAAATCGGCGGCTTTCAAACATCCAAACTTTTCTTGTATGTTATACGGTACAATATTATGTCTTGTTGTATTTTTTCCAGCTTCACGCCGTATATGGCAGGCTAGCTAGAGGGAACCTGATAACCTAGTGTTAAGACACTCCGTTATTATAAAGATACTTTCCTTCCCAATTTTCCATTGAATTCTGAAGGTATTGAGCTCAAGAGAAATATTAATTAACAGATCGCGTTTACAGTAGCATGCTTGTGCCCCTGCTCCACGATCAAAAAGTATGCCTCTATGGCAAAAGGCCTCTCGAATTATTGAAAATGTTAAGGTCTCGCACAGCTTTAAACATCATTATTTAAATACAATGATTGTAATTTTTTATTCGAGGCAATTTTTTTATTTTCATTTTTTTACCCTAGTTATAGGACATACCGTGGCGTTGAGTTCCGCAGCTTACGCAATGCTTCAAAAATTAGAGTGGAGTTAGAGAACGGAGGACCGTATTCTGTTTGTCTATATTGCTTTTGTGAGAAAAAATATGCAGATAAAAGGGATTACATTGAATTAAATTGTAATATATATATATATATATATATATATATATATATATATATATATATATATATATATATATATATATATATATATATATATATATATATATATATATTTTCATACACTTTTTACATTTTGCGTAATGATAAGAATGTAGTGTTCTCATAGTTCTCATTCAGATTGTTTTATCCAATGTCCACATTCCACCTAAGCGAAGACGAAATTATTTTTAACTACAAAAAAATCATGAGTCAGATTGAAAAAAAAAGCCTGTCGTGGCGCAGCGGCACAAGCGTGTGACTATTCAACCGACTGGTTCTGGGTTCAATCCCCAGTCGATGAAATGAAATATTTAATATTTTCAATTTAAATATTTAAAGTTTCGTTTCTTCGCTCTGGTAATAAGGCAAAGCGTGGCGATGAGTTCCGCCTCTCAACACGCAATGCCTCAAATTCGGCGGAAAGTGGAGAACGGAAGTGAAACGGATTGTCTTAACACCAGGTACTCGGGTTCCCGCTACCGACCCTGCCTCGTGCGGAATACAGCGTGAAAAAAAAACATATAATAAATAATACAAAAAAGCTACAAATTTTGTACCGTGTTTCCATGTACCTGCCGCTGATAGTTTCGTTTAGTCACAAACTTTTCTTTGTCAGACTTGCGAGGAAGTTCCTACTAGTTCTAAACTTGATGCCCACTCGTTATACTTAGTTAATTATTTTGTGTTTACCGTTATTTATTTTATTTATGTGGCAATATTTATATATTAATATGTAGGTTGGCTGCAATGCAGAGTTAAATTGTTAAATGTCAATGTTGGTATTAGTGTTTTATTCATTTTTTGTTTATTCATTGCTCCCCTTGTTCATCCCCCCTCCCCCCTCCCTCTTTTAAGACCTTTTATTTTATTTTAACAAACTTCAGTAACTTAGTGATAAGCAGACAATCTAAAATCCAAACTACTCGACTTAGAAATTTGAACGTTGTCATGTATGGAGTATAATAGGCTAGAAATAGTGGAAGATTTCTGGATTTTTCCTTAGGAGAGCAGGATAGGAACGGGGAATCTGGAACATAGTGTTGAGACACTCCATTTCGATAAGGACACTTTCTTTTTTCACTTTCCACCAAATTTCGGGTTCAACACCGTGCTTTGCAAATCCAATAAAATTAGGACGAGGAAATGAAAATATTTATTTAATAAGGAACATTAAGAAAAATCTTATTGGTGACGTTTCTTAATGTAATAAGGCTGCACGTAAGTAAGAAAGTACTTGCTTTTAATTTTTAGAAACGGCTAAACAGATTTAAATGCAGTTGTCACTACCATATTTTTAGCAACCCTCTCTCAACATGTAGGGTTTATAATTCTAATAGGTTAGTAAATAAAACACTTATATCAATTTAAAATATTTAACTTCGACAAAATTTCTATAAAAAAAAAATATATATTTATTTAGCTAAAATGTTACTTTTCAATGTATAGATACTGTCTTAAAAGTGATAATGTCATTAGAATATAAAATTAATTGAGCTGCGGCTTCGCCCGCTTGAATTAAACAATAAAATTGTTTAATTCAAGCGGGCGAAGCCGCTGGCAGGATATGCGTGTTCCCATAAGAGAAATCAATCCCTCAGGGTAAGCGGGGTGAACTTTTTGATTACCGATCCCGACTCGCTTGTATGAAGCCACAGTAAAGCCCGCTTACAATTATCAGGCTTAATTAAATTTCTGCACGAGCACTCCATTCGAGAGCAAAACTATTAATGTTATTAACTAATACAAAATCAATACGCGTGAAATTAGTGTCTGTTGGAGTTGAAATTTTCCATTCAGTTGGTAGATGGTGAGGAGGTAATCTTATGTGGCAAGGTCTTTTAGTATGAACAAGCGAAATTGGAATTCAAGATTTTGTATTGTATAAAAATATTAATTTTAAAAACAAGCAGGATTTGAAGCCGCGCCTCCCGGAAACCGTTCAAGCGCTCTGATCAACTAAGCGATACGTTCTCGCCAAGCTCCGTAGAAATTCTTATACATAAGTTACCGCTACCCAAAGAAAGACAATTTGTTACAATTATCATTTGGTGAGAGAGAATGCTGTGTATTTGATTTTCTAAACGTGAAATAACATTTTAAAAATACTTAAAATTAGTATTTTAATGTGTTTGTGTTTATTTTTTTCACTTTTTCGCATTCATTTTTTATTTCCTTTCTTTTATTTGATAAAATCTTACAAATCTCTGAGCATTCAGCTTGTGATGCATCTTTTTCACTTTTAATTTTCAATTGACTCCTTCATAGAATTATCATAATTTGTATAATACACACAATAATACATTTATTATATAGAGCCTTTTCGTGGCGTGTGACTGTGGATTCGATGCTCGCTTATTATTTTTCAAATTCAATATTTAATATTTTCACTTTTTCGCTCTAGCAACAAAGTAAGGCGCAGCGTTAGGTACCGCTACTCTACACGCAACGTCTGAAATTCAGCGGAGAGAGGAGAATTAAACGAAGTGTCTTAACACACTAGGTTTCCCAAGTACCCTCTGCCTACCCTACCATGCGCGGGACACGGCGTGAAGCTGAAAAAACTCTTCTATTAAACTATAATCCATTCATAATATTTTATTTAATTTCTTATCAATAATTTCTTATGACGTTATCAATAAACAAACAAGCTCTTCACCTTAGTCATATTATTAAAGATATATAAATATATTTGATTACCAAACGACTATAACACGCAATATGCTCTCCGAGGAGTCCTCATGCTTTTTATGTGATCGTCCTCCAGTATCGTAGACACTATGTTTTCGAAGGTCAACCAAATTAATTCAAGCTTTATAAGAAGTACTTCAAAATACTCAGTTCCCAATATCCACCCAATTCTCAAGACATTGCGTGTTGATTGGCGAAACTCAACTCCGCGCTATGTCTATCAGAGCAAAGAAATGAAAAGAATTAAATTAATTAATTTTCCGAATGGAAATTGAACCCGTAACCATCACCCGTAACATTCATACAGACACTATAGCACTACGCCACAAAGGTATCAACTAGAGAACTAATATATAACTATGAAAGGCATTATTTCCCATACACAAATCCCAAAACGAAGCACTCCACCAACAATGAACTAAACAATACAGAAATTAACGTATTAGATATCACAATTACAGCGCTCGATATGCAACGTCCATTAGAACTTGTGTAGCTGCATGATTAATTGTACGCCACTTTGTATTCGGGCTGCGTTATTTGTATCGTACGATTGTAATAAGCTATGGGGTAGCGGGTTCAATTCAATTTTAATTAAGGTAATGTATGTGTTTATATATTTGTTTTTAATATCGTGCTAGATCTATAGTGGCCATAAGCGCTTAAATGGGACGGGTTGTAAGGACTCATGGAAATGAACGATGTGAAGCGCGGCGTTAAGTTCCGCCACTAAGCATACAATGCGCCCAAAATTCGATAGAAAGTGGAGAACGGAAGTAATCTTAAGGGGAAAAGAGTGTCATAACGCTATGTTTCCAGTTTCTCTCTGCCTAGCTTGCCATGTGTAGGAAACAGCGTGGAGCTGAAAAAGCTTATATACCATTTAGTCCAATGACAAGATATATGAGAGTCGTCCTAATATAAAAAAATAATGAGATTTTAAATAAGTTAAAATGCATATATTAAAAACAAAATGCGTTGCGTAAGAAAAAAAAACTTTTTGATTACTCTAACTAAACATTGCCTCAAACATGTATCGAATCCTGAACCACCAAGCACAAAACCATACCAACTTCACCACAATTATTTATTACGACTATGAAATTCTAAAAGGCAATTTACCAATATACGGCCAGTAGTGGAATAACAAAGGGAAATTATGGAAACTCTACAAGTTGCCTCGTAAATGGGTACTGCAAGCCGATGTCGGCTCGTAGGATACTCAATTTCCTGCCTTCTATTTATTTAGATATGTAGTTGTTTCTAATGCATTGTGTATTATTCTACCTGTATGCTTAGGGTATTGTAGCTCAGTAGCATAATATTGTGAACGGGAGGATTGTTTCACGCTGTATCCCGCACGAGGCAGGTTAGGCAGAGGGAACCCGGGAACCTAGTGTTAAGACACTCCGTTCCACTTCCGTTGACCACTTTACGCCGAATTTGAGGCATTGCGTGTTGAGTGGCGGAACTCAACGCCGCGCTTTGTCTTATTACCAGAGCGAAGAAATTAAACATTAAATATTGAAATTGAAAATATTAAATATTTCATTTCCTCGAGTGGGGATCGAACCCAGAACCTGTCGGTTACAGTCACACGCTTGTGCCGCTGCGCCACGACAGGCCTCTCAGGATTGTGAGTTTGATTCCCAGTCGGGGAATTAAATATTTCATATACCTAAGTATTGCTCCGGTAACGATTCTGGAGACAAAGCGCGGTTTTTAAGTTTAATACGCAATACTTAAATAATTGAATTGATTCAG
>DWMZ01001644.1:0-15842 GCA_018249855.1 Eueides tales michaeli
CACACACACACACACACACACACACACACACACACACACACACACACACACACACACATATATATATATATATATATATATATATATATATATATATATATATATATATATATATATATATATATAATCATGTCGACGCATTATACGCGGTCATTTTCGTGTGTATCAAGGTTTAAAGGAGAAGTTATAATATTCATTTAAGTTTTGGTTTAAGTTCAAGCATCATACCTAAAGTAGTGATAGTGAACATAATGAAGTGATGAAAAATTGGATGTGGTTGTGTTTGAGAAAAGGTGTGTGTTTTACGTTAATACGTTTATGTAATCGCTTATATTTTTTTAAATCTTTATGAAAAATATAAAATATACAAAAAAAGTACAAATAATATAAAAAAGCCTTAGCTAAAGTTCTATAATATTATGTGTAATTTTAATATTTTTTACTGTGTTAAATTAGTACAAAAGGGTTTTAAATGAAACAAATTCAAACGGACCATTCGTGTATATCGATATTTAAACATTTTTTCGATTAATTCGGAATAATCCAGTTAAATTTGTTTCATTTAAAATGAGTATCAATCGCGAAAATCAAAGATATTTTTAAGTAAAAAAAGATGTTTGCATATTAAATCTTTTTTACGAAAAAACAAGTAAGTAGTAGAGTCATAAAAAATTGTAATAGACGTAAGCGACGCATCCTACGCAAGGGGGAACCGCCGGCATATTGTGGTCATTTTCATGCGTATTCGTAATAAGTACAACTTTTGACTCGGAGGCGTCAAAATTTATGAGTAGCATATAAAATATTAGTTGAAAGTGGACATAAAACCATATTATACGGTAGGAAAAAAATGTTGTGACCAGATGCTGGTCTTACACACAGTGCATCCTAATAGTGGGGAATGCTGCCTTATCGAATGGGATGAGTCTATCATATCTCATTAAGAGGCGGCTGATAGAATGTTATAACGATGACAGGCTATATTACACTTTTACCCTCAGGTGATATCAGACAGCTGCCTGTTTTAAATCGAGGGATCTGGCCTGAAAAAATCAATTGGTGTGGTGCTGGTAAAACCTTGTTTTTAGCACGCATACTCCTTAGACTGTATGTCATTACAATTTATATAAGTCCATTCCAAAAGTACCACTATTGGAAGTAGCACTACAGGAAGATAGGCTTCATATACGATTATTCATGATTAATATTCAGATTTACCTTAAATTTTACAGTTAAAGTAATGTCATTTTAAAACTCTATTACACAAACTTCCATAATTGAAATAAATAAATAACATACTTCTACATCATTCTACGGCGAATTCTACGCGGGCGAAGCCGTAGGCAAACAGCTAGTATTTAATAAATAACATTATCTCTTGTCAAACGATAATTCTATTGATCTCTGGGTAGCGGAAATTTGAAAGAATCTCAGACGAATTAGAGATGCCTCTGTAGGGAGATTTTTCAAATTTCCACTGACATAAATAAGTTGTAACAAGCGTATAAGAATTTCGTATAGCTTAGTTGTTAGTTTTGGTCAAAGCATTTGGGCGCTTTTCAAGAGGCGCGTGTTTATATTTCACTATTAAAATTTTTAAACGTATTTAATACTACCACATAAATTAATTAGGAGAAAGATCATTGATGTTAATTTGATTTGTTTGTTGTTATTCTAATCTTATCTCGTTCTGTTACATGCTTACATATTTTTGTCGTTCATGTTGATGCGAAACTGGCTATGTATATGAAAAATAGATATAGTAGCTAAATAAAATAAAACATGCCTCCATATTTGCGATCTCGAATTTCTGAACAAAACGAAATATAACTGACTCGAATCAATCGTAACAGCCTTTTTGGTAACAATAACAACCGATGAAATTTGCAGAACGAAAGAGTCGCCATCTATCAAAGGGCACGGCACGGGTTAACGGCACGTTCTGTTCTACGCATTATTTTGTAAATTGTAAAAATATTTTATAAAAAAAAGTATTTATTTAATTCTAAGATACTAAACAAAAGTATTTAAATACAAAAAATAAAATCTTTTTTATAAAAAATATTTTAGATACAAGCTAAAAATATGTATTTTGTATCTTATATCTGTATTCCTATTTCCCAAAGTCGCGTTTACACGCGTGGCACGCAGCCTGGCGTGCAGCCCGGCAAGCAGCTCGGCACGTAAATCGATGCCAAACAGCGGGCCAAGTAAGCTGTTCACACGCATGGGAGCGCGCTTGTCTGCATACAAAACAATCATAGCGAACGTCGATGTCGCAGGAGCTATTGCATTGAGTTTAACATATTTTTATTGGAAAAAAAACAACATGATAACACTCTAAGAAATTTAAGGTTTGGTTGTTGGAACACTCCGTGGATGTACACATTGTAGCCGTCCATTATCGACAAAGGTGCGCACCTTTCGCGATACTGAGGCAGTCGCAAGCGTGTGAACAGGCACACGAGCACAAGCACATTCACCCTTTGAAATGTTTCGAAAAACCAACACTCGCCCCGATCGGCAACATTCACGGCTACATTCAACATTTAAAGCGTTTACACACTTGTGCCTGTGCTTATGCTCGTTGAATGTCGTTTTGAACGCGAGCGTGTAAACGCGACATAATACTTGTATCTTGGATAAGTCACATCACTGCATATTAGATTCATGGTAATTCGAATCTCCGTATCATTCTTTTCATGGTGTTTTCAAGTAATATTATACCGTCTGATTCAAAATTTTAGCTTCCTTTGTTATAATATATAATTACATCAAGCCTGGCCAAGGTCAGTAATGCTAACATGACAAAGTTTAAATCGCATGCCAAGCCATCATAAAAATAACAAGATTCTTTTTCTGTTGTGCTCTGTCAGTCTGTCACATATATTTTTGACACGGATTTTTAAAAATTTTAAATGGCATTGTAACAATTTTTGTTAAAATTAGGAAATAAGAAATGTTAACGAAATATACATCTATTTATTATGTATATATTTTAGAAATTAATTAACTGTCTATGAAATATTTTTCAAGCTTAATTTTTCATCGACAAGTAAGTAAGATACTTATATCTTCTGTTAGGTTAACTTATTTTTCCAAAAAATGTGTCCTTTAATATTTAAAAATGTGGGATTAACTTATAGCTTTATTAAAATAAATATACATTTTACTTTTTGTGAAAGAAATATATTCAAATCTGGCTGTTTTAGTCGGATAATGTATAGTTCGCAATAATTTAATTTGACCTTGTCTGTTGACATTTTAACGACAAGACTATTAAGTGGTAGATGAAGACTCCTGCCAACATCTATTTAGAACAATTTTCTCTCCAATTACCTGTCTGACATTGATATACACATACACTAGAACTGATTTCAGGCTATACTTTGAACATGGACTTGCAAATGGTGCAGATAGTAGCGAATGCTGTCAGTACCTTAACGGTTTTATCATGCTTATTCTTAAAAGTGCCACAAATTATGTATATCAAAAAGAGACAGTCAGCTGAAGGAATATATTTACAAGCTATGCTCATGGAAATTACAGGGTATGTTGTATATATTATAATTGCTAAAAAAATTGCTCAACATCTGATTAATTTAATAACATCCTTGAGTGCTTTTATATTATGTAACAAATCAATAGAATACAGTTTTTAATTATAAGCTGAGTAATTTTTTGAACTTTTTCTTTTCAGATTTACTATAATGACACTTTATAACTATACAAATAATTATAGTATCATGACTTATATGGAGTATCCCATAATTTTAATACAAATTTATGTGCTTGTATATTATGTATTGAAATTTAAGGGTTGTCTATCTGCACCTGTTGTGCTTTTTACATCACTTGCTTATTTCACAACAAGTACAGGCTTTGTGTTAGGAATATTGCCTAAAGAAATTCTTTCATACCTTGTGGTGAGCAATTTTTTATTGTAAATAATATTTTAGTCCTTACAACTATTTTAAGAACTTTATTCCATGATAGAAAAATGATTTCTTAAAAAACTTGTGAATACTAAATGTAACCAATCTCAAGCCCACTTATAGTAAAATGTTTGATAACTACTCTCTTTCTAAATGATTAATCTTTAGATAGTGGAAATTTCTAAAAATTTACCTACATAAATTGTAATTACAAATTCCTTTGTACCAAGCTTATAAGATAATTTCTTTTGAGTTTCTTATTGAGATTTAACCATGTTAAGAATTTATAATACTGTTATTTATATAGATAAGGTTATATATTTGGATATATTTGGGTTATGACTATAGTTTTTTTGTATTTATAGCCTTTTTGTACACCTTTGAGTGGATCAGCTAAAGTTACATACATATATGGTATTATTAAAGCTGCTAATGCCGATGCAGTATCTCTGACTACATGGATTATTTCAGTATTAACCAATCTATGTAAGTGATATAATTTTAAATTAATTTTTGAAAAGTTCTTTCATATAATGATCTTTTATACACATACAAGACCCCCGAAGTGAAATAAGTCATGTTTTCTGAAAACACATTGTTGTTAATTTCCTAAAAGGAATTATAAATTATATTAACTCATTATTGAAAAAAGCTCATGAAAAATCTACATTATCTTTCCATTGTGAATCATTTTCAGTACTCCATAGTTATGTATATTGAGAGTTGTTAAAAGGCTAATATTGCATATTATTATTTTACAGCTCGTGTTTTTACTGTATATGTGGATTCTGCAGATGTGAAACTTATGTTCAATTTCTTGGTGTCCACTATGCTAAGTTCAGGAGTCCTTTTCACTGCTATGTATTATCAAATGTATCCAGTGAAGAAGAAAACACAAAGACAACGAAGGCGATCTGCCAGCATTCATTCCCATAAAGACTAAGTATACCTCACAATATATATATATATATATATATATATATATATATATATATATATATATATAAGTATTTTCGATTGAGCAGGAGAGCTTCAATACTTTTAAAGGCTAATACAAAATATGTTTATGAAAAAAAATAGAAATTTCAAATCCTGTATTATAATACATGCATATTTAAATATTATGAAATAGGTATTTTGCTCAATAGATATGCACCATTCATTTAAAAGATATTAAATATTGTACTTCTTATCTAATATATGAAGCAATATGGTAGTAAATAAAACACTAAATATAATATAACACTAAACTATGCTAGAAATCGCTAGAAAAAAACCTAGTCAATAAGTTAAATTGTATGTTGAAACATTTTTTTAACATTCTCAATATGTTAAATCTCTAAAGTAAATAGAATGATCTGGTAATGACAAATAGAATGATCTGAAATTTTAAATATAGCTGTCTTAGAGTTAGTTGTAGCCCATACTACTGGACTTGGAAAGTAATAGTTAGTCACATTAACTATATATCAAAATCAAACCTTAATTTTGATATATAGTTAGTGTGACTAACTACTACTTTGATTTTGATTTAAATAAAACAAACACTAAATATGAAAGAAAAGTTGCCAAAATATCATAGTGAAAACTGTATTTAAATCTGTGCTGAAATTAGTGCGTACAAACAGGCAATTATACAAAAATGTCAAAAAAAAACATACAAGATTTTTTTATTATGTTTTTGATGTACAGATAGCGATCAGTTACAGATTTATTATAAGTCTGAATATATAATTTATATATGCTTATTGTGCTTATCAATAATGCAGAAATAATGAAATATAGTACAATTGTAAGTAGAAAATAAAATTGTTAATATTTTAATACTTGAATTTAAAATTGATTATTGTGATTATCTTCAAGCAATCTGTAGGTGATTTTAGAATTAGCATAATATTAAAAAAATTCAGCACACTATTATAATATTGACGTAAAGCACAAATATTGTGATCATGTTTTATAATGACATTTTTTATAATAATTTCAATATAAATTCCCACTGTGACATCACATATTTACAATCGATTTTACTTTTTTGACCCCTTCCACTCCTTCCTTAAGATCTGACTTAATTTATGGATCAATTATGTGTCACATTTACTATGTTAAATTTCAAATTCTTGTCTTACTTAAGCATTGTATTTGCAAGCCCAGTCAATGAATAATGAGATTTCTTAGGGAATGATAGTGATATTTCTTAGGTCCAGTTTATTTGGAAATTGCTGATTGTGCAAATCCAAATGTATTATTTATCACACATTGATTGACACACTGACTACTAATCATCTTTTTATATATATATATATATATATATATATATATATATATATATATATATATATATATATATATATATAAAATGTATTTGTGATTATTATAACATCCATGTAATGCCACAACAGTGTTTCTAGTGAATAGTTTTGTATTTACCTATTTATTTGACTGTCTAAATACACTGTCCTGTGTAAATTTACTTTAAACAGGCCAATGAAAATTTACTAACAATATTTCTCTTCCACTTACCATAATGCATTAGTTAATTTTATTACTAATGTGAAATTTATAATCATTCTCAGATCAAATGATTTCATCTTTTGCCTGTATAAAGATAAGGATTATTTATATGATACAAAATGAATATTAAAATTTTATATAATAAATATTATTAACTGTGCTCACGGGTTTTATTAATATAAACACTTTAAAAAATAATTTAAACATAATTAGAGTGATATATTCTTTTTATCTTTAACACTTTATTTTGTATAAGAAATGAATTTTATCTCAAGAAATATATATATTTTTTACAAATAATTATAGCACAATAAATTTTTTTTTTCTCATTACTTTATATTTGAGTTCTCAGCAGACTTCAATTTTCTAAATTTCTGTAGTACTTTCTGTACCGGTGAAGTATTGGTAAGTTCTGTTCTATTGTCGTTTGAACCTTTTGACCTGTTTAAATTTCGATATTTTTTTTTACATGTAGTTAAAAGTAATCGTGAGCATAAAATTCTCGAAGATATATCCAAAGAAGATGAGGATAACTTGGATCCCAAGGAGGTATTGATGGAACCGTGTCGTGGTGAGCTAACATATGAGGGTTCCATTCGATATACTTCATGCGATGGCTTCTGTATTGAATTTTTATCTTGTGGTAGCCCGGGCAAATCTTCAGGTTCGCTTGTATTTTCATCAAATATCCCTTCTTTTCCTATTTTTAACATTCCCTCCGGTTCTTGCGCCCCGAAACTTGCACGAGTCGCTAAGCGTTTTCCTCGGCGTCTGGCTTTACTTTTAGCTATATTGACTGCGCTTTCAGAACCCATTAAATGTGTGTTTTGATCAATGTACTTACAAACTACTTCAGCTTCCTCCTCTGGTGATAAGTGTACATCGCGAAAAAAACCATATCCATCTCGAATATCATGATACCCTTCTATCACAAGCCAAGTTAATGTAAATATGACGAGAAATACAGTTGTGAACACGGCTATAATCGTGATAGTATCAGGACTAGCAAGTTTTAATTTAATATTTCCAAGTACCCCGTAAGTAACGAAATTATGTGTACGCTTATTAATACGACCTCGACATGTATAAAAACCTTGGCAATCGTTCTCGGCTGTTATAAATAGACGCAATACTTTGCCGTCGTCAATTGAGCGTTGGTTTTTATTTTTTCGTAACTCAATTGCTGTATCTAAGTAAAACCAATAAGCAAAATTAGGATATCTCGCTGTGCGAGCGTGTACGCACGTTAAATTTAATTTATTTGTCTCGCCCCAATATGTCTCATGGTAAGACCCCGATACACTAGCAGATCTAGAGGACAGTTGAATAAAACCGTCTTTATTGCGTTCAACAGTGAAATCGTATAAATCTAACATATTATTATTAATTTTAATGGCAGCTATAATGCCTGAAAATGGTATTATATCCTCAGATATTTTACTGACTTTTTCAATAGGAGCGCCACCTATAAAAAAATCAATACTACAAATAATTTTATCCGAAGCACGATTCGCGTAAGATTGATTTTTAAAAGATGATACTACTGAGTTATTAGAATTATAGTCTTCCATTAAAAATACATGAAAACTTTCTCCAGAATTTACAGTTGCTGCTATTGTGCTAGTGTCTTTTTTTTTATTCAACTTCAAATGAAACCATTGATCTGAAAAATAGTCTAAGGAGCTCATGGCTTCTGATTGGAAGTTATTGCAAATCAACTTCATTTTTAACCTTTTATTTTGCAGTTCTATTATAAACCTGATATCCAGGCTATCGTTTGAAATAAATAAAATTGTGCCAGCATTGTTTTGTGATTTTATAACAAGATCTAATTGCCACTCATCCTGATTTTCAAAACACGGCAATACTAAATATTGCCCATTCTCAAGATTTAAATAGGCCTCGTCCATGTTAGCCGTTTCGTAAACCATATTTGATAGTGAACTAGGACGAAAATCAAGATGAATATTTCTCCGTTCACGTTCCATGATTAATTTTAATGGAATGAAATTGACAACCAACTCTTGTACTTCTCCTCGAAACCTTTCTCCGATGTAAATATTGATTTTGTCATTAGGTAGTTCTGGATCACACGGAAAAGAAGTTTGTAATGAGTTTTGAGCATCATTTATTCTTAGAATTGCGGCATCGTTTGTAATAGTTATTAATATAGAATGCCACATAGAAGGTTCAATTATTGAAGGTGAACATGTACGTGGCAGGGAACATGACTTTGAAGAGCCATTAGCGTCTAAGCAAATATGCCACTTTTGTAAACTAAGTCGAACGAGTGGGTTATGTGCGGATCCTCGACGTAGTAGAGTACCATGGGGAGATAAAGGCATAAATCGGATATAAAAATGTGTAAATGTAGACCGCCTATTATGAAAATTATATTGTAAAACTGATTCACCGTTAAAGACTGCAACTGTATGACTATAAGCTTCACACGGTGCTAAGTTGCACGAGCCCACTTCAACTTTACACCCCATGCATTTTATGCCATTTTCAGAGGGTACTGGCCGAGTGCATGATCTAGTCCTTGATCTCTTACCAGCGCCACAAGACTGTGAACATGGTCCCCAATTTCCCCAGCCTGACCAACCACCATCAAGTACGCATTTATTGTTTTTACACATTTCGACCTCGTCATATTGTCCACGACAGTGAGTTCCCCAACTTATAGCTGCTAAAGAAACTTGTTTTTCGACACAAACTCTTTTTCTTCGTCGGATTCCCGAACCACAACTCTCAGAGCATTTTGTCCAATACCCCCATTCCCCCCAAGATCCACTAACATTTTGTTCTGAATATTCTCCATCAATTGCACATTGTTCACCGTCACATTCTACATATTGTACAGGCGCACCTGAACACATTAAATTACTTGCTGACGGAGATGGGGTGTCGCATTTTCTTAATTTCCATTTAAGACCTTTGCCGCACAAAGCTCCACAGCCAGACCATGGGCCCCACTGGCCCCATTCGCCCTTAAGAGGGCAGCCTGAATCATGTTTAACACACTGGAGTGCATTCCAAATAGATTCAGAATTTAATTGCCAAATATTTTCAGTAGCTAGCACTGCTTCGATTGCTTCAACGGGGCATTCGGTTCGAAGACAGTGTTCCATCAAATTTGGAACAGCTTCTAGTTGATGTAAAGCTTCGGTTCTCGCCGTGTTTCCTTCGACAAGCTTTCGAAAATCTTTTACTGAGCAATTTTTCAGATAACATAGGTCAGTCTGTTGTTCTAAACCGTTACAAGACATGCCATCTTTTGAAGGTGAAGGATTATTACATTCTCTCATCCTTTTGCGGTAGCCGATGCTATCACAAGCACCAAAGCAACTTGACCACGACGTCCACGGCGACCAGCCACCATCAACGGGACAGTCAGGATCGCTTATTATACCTAACTCACATTCCAGGCGCCATGTTGCCTGAAGAGATTTACCCGTGGGTTTTTTACTTTTAACTGAATAAATGGAAAGCAACAAAAAAGAAAATGTAAACGACATTTTTCTTCTGTCAAGTGTCATTATTGCTTATAGTAATGAGCATGACAGGAGTGTTGAATATTTTTATTTTATAAGACAAGTAGTTTGCTTGTTAGGCTGTCTAACAAATTGATATGTTAATACGGAATATTCATAACAATAATAATTTAATGGTATTAATATATTATTGAATATTTTACAGTTATTTTTAAAGAACTTTATCTACATGTAAACATCATGTAATTATTAAGTTAATGTTATGACGTTATGAATATAATAGTCCAGTGAAATCCTGCCTGTTATATACCGGTAAACTAATGGATACTAAACTAGGCAATCTAACATTTCTGTCTTTTATGTATAAACAACCTAATTTTGGCTGCTGAAATTTTTGTACCAACAAAGTTGTCATTTACTATAAACAAATTTATTATTTAGTTATGTATACCTCAACCCTAAGGCACCGCGTTCATCGAAGACCACCCACTGCGGCCTTGTACCGGCAATTCTTGCGCAACATCAGACCACAGCAAACCATCTTTTTCCAATAACTCTGTGTCTTATTGTTTAAGTTTCCACATAATGTTAATTTATAATTTATATTTTATTATTCACTCTGTGTTACCACTTCAACAAATGAAGTCGTATTTAGTTTCAATTAATTTCTAAATTAAAATTATTTCAGTTAAAAATAAATTAATAATTAATTAAAAATAAATACGTTTTTTTTTAATCCTTCCGCTACGAACAACATAATTATTTTAACACATTTATTTTTTGTAATTTGCCTAACATAGAAATGGTTACTTGGGGATATCCTTAGGAAAATGATACATGCTGTCGCTGACTTTCAATCAGTATTATTTAAAGGAAACCGTTTTGTAATACGAGATTTTTATGTAATTTTAACTGATTGCAGAAACCCTCAGAAGCTTGTTTTTGCAAAAAAAAAAATGAAACTGACCGGACCGGATCTAAAGAGAGAGTACAGACTTATATTATATATATAAAATTTGCAAAATGAATGTCCGACATTCTCTTATTAGGACGTGCCTCAAAAAATTTCAGCAGGTAGTAGTAGCGGCTCTTAACCAGATTACTGAAGATTCATTTGAACCTGATCTTAAAAATGCGAATAAGCTAAAGAGAAAAACTGTTGAAAATGAGTTTACACAATAATTTGGCGAATTTAAGAACAACATTTTCGGAGTGCTCAAAGAGTCAAGTTAAATTAAAAATGAGAAAATAAACACTATTATAGATAATGCTACCTCAATCGTGGAACAATTATTACATATTATAAAAACCACCACGGACTAACTAAAAACTGAAAATAACAACTTTAAGTCAGGGATAAAGGCCATAATAGACGCAATGAAATCAAATGAACAAGAGACAACCAAGCTCAAAAATGAAATTAAACAAGTAAAATCAAACTTGAAAACGCTATGTATGATGGAACTGCCAAACTGTGGATCACTATTCGCAGAACTTCAAGAGCGTGCAGAGTGAACCAAGAATTTAATCGTAACAGGAGTCCCCGAGGAAAATCTGTCTAAGATTCTAATAAATTCAGATCAGAAAAATAACTGAAAGTACATACCCAGATTGCCCCCAACCTATTACAAACTACTTCAAACAATTAATAAACCTTTCGTTTAGGCCAATATGACAATAAGAAGATACGATTTTTAAAACTATGTTTCAGCTCTCAAGAAATAGAAAAAACCATTCTACGAAAAAAGGATAGTCTAAAAATAGATGACATCCGATTCTACTCTGACCAAACACTTAAACAACAAAAGTTTATACATAGCCACAGAAGTGAACTAAAGAAGCGTCAGGACAATGAACAAGAAAACCTTAAAATAAAGCATATAAAAAGCGTCTTCAAAATAGTCAAGCAAGAGGAGTCAAAAAGCTAAATAATAATACTAAAAGAAGCCAATAAATATATAACTTGTGAAGTAACAAACAATTATATACAAGTATATACTATTTTTTTCTTCTTATTACTATATACCTACTTGTATATATTATATACAAGTATATAGTAATGACAAAAACAGTAATCACGTCCAAAAATCTATAAAAATGAGTCTGTCTACACCGATCATAAACAAATTTATTTTGAAGTAAAGAGATACATCCAAAAAGTGTGTTAAAAAAATAAATACAATTACTATCACCTTTATCAAACTCTTAAAAACCATACCAGACCATGGATATGCAATACTAGAAAACTTCTTACTTCAAGCCGTTTCAAGGAACAAAATTATAAAGACCAAACTCCTAACCCACCAAGATAAGACTGGATCAACAAAGATATTATAACTTCAATTGATAAAAGAAATATACTCTGGCACATCCTGAAGCAAACATCTGATAATGAAAAATTGAAGAATGACTTTTGCATTAACAGAGTACTACGCATGAATTTATTCAGAATTTTGAAATCAAACATTATTACAATGATTTCAAAAAATGTCATAAGAATTCTTTAAAAATGTGGCAACTCATAAATAATCAACAAAATTGCTCTAAAGCTTAATTAACACCTCCAAAAAAGAGCCATGTCGGTGTAACCAAAAGCCATCAGCTCTGACGCGGAAATGAGAAAACAAAATCCAACGAAGATTAACAAAACAAAATGCATCTTAAGACATTCAACTTTTCAACTGGAAAGAACAACTGCACTGCACACTGCTCAAGACTTGGAAACCACAAAACTGCTAAAATAGCAACCGATTTTGGCCCCTCTTACGCTCCTAACACGATCAGTCACCGCGGGAGAGAATGACTACAACCCCCCAACTCATCAAAATCTTTACATTTGTACTTTTAATGTTAAATCATTATTATCACAGCAAAGAACGATATTATTGCAACATTCACTTTCTAAAAAAAAGATTCATAAAAACAATATAATAAATTACATAGGTATGTCAGGCAAGGTTTGTAATTTAATAATGAAATTCGACATAAGATCTATTTCAACACAGGTTTGCGCCTCTACTTCCGATGCACTGGACGAGGATTTAAATACTTTTTATAATCAAATAGAAGAGGCTAAAAAACTTACAAGTGGAATCGTTTTTCTAATAGGGGACACCAATGGGAGCATATTGCTATGGAGAAAGAAATGAAAGAAGGGGAAAATTATTACAATTTGCGTTAACAAACAAATTTACAAATATATATATAATATTTAAGAAAAACATAAAAAACCTGTGGACTTGGACTTCACCAGATAATCAGTATAGAAACCAAATTGATTACATAGTGACTAGCAACTCAAAACTGGTCGCTAATATGAAATTACTACTATACATCTGCGAAAGCAAAAGAAGTGTAGAACAACTTTTGAGTGCAAACTGATCTATCAAGTGATAGTTAATCAGTAAATATTCCTTAAAAATTTTAAGAAAAATCAAAACTAATCCAATGGGAAAGTAAATAGATGTAGAGTCATTCTATCTAAACGTAGAAAAGGCCATTAAACAAAGCCTAACAGTTTCCACCTCAATTAAAATAACAAAAAACATAATAACCAAAGAAACGAAACAACAACTTTAGAAACGCATAGCACTTCAATGAAAACCATCAAAAAATAAAGTTGAAAGAAGTATTTTTCAAGTTTATATAAGAATACAAACAAAATGTTAAGAAAAGATTATGAAGAGTATAGAATGGAAATAAACAAATAAGCATATGACGAAATACTAACTAGAGAATAAGTGGTAAACATTGCTACTGATTTCTATCTAAACTTACCAGAGTGGAAGTAGCAACGAAAACAAGTACAAAAAATGTGAAATTCAATTAAACATTTCTATTGAACCTTTTCATAAAAGTGAAATAATGAAAACAATAGAAAAACTTAATATCGAAAAATGCTCAGGCCCCGATAACATCCCCAGTGAAGCTTTAAAACTAGGTAAAAATGTGTTAATAGGTCTTATAACGACCCTTTTTAATAAAATACTAGAAAGACAAGAAATACCTAAAAACTGGGGTGAATCTCGTTTAATTCTTTTACACACAAAGAGAGACCACATTCACACGCTAGACCAAATAGTAGAGACACATTTAGAATTTAACCAACCTCTTTACCTTGGCTGTATCGATTATGCAAAAGCCTTCGATTCAATTTCCTATAAATTCAATTAAACATTTCTATTGAACCTTTTCATAAAAGTGAAATAATGAAAACAATAGAAAAACTTAATATCGAAAAATGCTCAGGCCCCGATAACATCCCCAGTGAAGCTTTAAAACTAGGTAAAAATGTGTTAATAGGTCTTATAACGACCCTTTTTAATAAAATACTAGAAAGACAAGAAATACCTAAAAACTGGGGTGAATCTCGTTTAATTCTTTTACACACAAAGAGAGACCACATTCACACGCTAGACCAAATAGTAGAGACACATTTAGAATTTAACCAACCTCTTTACCTTGGCTATATCGATTATGCAAAAGCCTTCGATTCAATTTCCTATACAAGTATTTGGCAAGCGCTGAAACATTAAGGTGTATCAACCGAATATATAAACATTATAAAAGATATATACAAGAAAGGTGTAGCGAGAATATAAGAAAGAAACCCAAAATTATTAATGCCATACCTCAAATAGAAATGGGTTAGTCATGTTACTCGGACCATAGACAATTGGTAAACAAAACGCGTCACCAAATGGATGGGTCCAAGCGGCAAAAGAAAAGTGGGAAAACCTTAAGTCCACTGGATAGACGACATTCTTAAAGTTCCTGGGAAAGAATGGATACCATTGGCACAATACCCTATACCAGAAGAAAAGTACGGAAGAGGCCTATACCCGAATAATCGTAAAGTTCCTGGGAAAGAATGGATACCATTGGCACAATACCCTATACCAGAAGAAAAGTACGGAAGAGGCCTATACCCGAATAAGGGCTACGTCTTGAATATGTTTTGGTATAGTTATAAAAGTTTTGTATTTTTACTATCAAGTCATAGAAATAAAGATTTATTATTATTATTAAAAATACATCTTCAGGTGAATTCTCTGATACAAAACAAATATGTGAATGTTTCAACTTCTTTTCTTCAAAATAAGTGCTGAAATGGCAAGTAGGTTTCCAATTAAAATAATGTCTCCTACATAGAAGAAATAATATTTAAAACCATATCCAATTTAAAGAGGATAACAAAGAAAATAAATTGAAACCTGCAACCGTAGACGAGATTATTAAAATACTTGATAATTTAGACTCTAACACAAGCACTGGTATAGATGGAATTAGTACTAAAGAAGTCAAATGTGTAAAAGATTTGGAGGCTGATAAATTGGCCAAATGTATTAACAGATGCTTACGAGAGGAAACAAATTCCCAGACCCTTTCAACTATATATTACTAAAGTTAGACCTATATATAAGGCAGGAAGTAAGAAGTTTTCGAAAATATTTTGCATCAGTGCCTTTATGAGTTTCTTGAATCTAAAAAAACTTTGAAAAAGCAATATGGATGCTGACCCAAATCAAATACAATTGCAGCCAGTATTGACTTGGATACAACAATGAAACTCAATATAGATAATAAGCAATTAAATTTTCCTAAATTCTCCTAAATTTTCCTAATTTCCTAAATTCTATACTCCTGCATAGACCTCAAGAAAGTTTTCGATACTGTGAGCCATAAAAGACTCTCAACAAAGTTGAAAAGCATATGGATTACAGAAGCTTATAAAATGTTAACTATACCCATAATATTATAAACTTATATACCTATATGTATTTATATATATATATATATATATATATATATATATATATATATATATATATATATATATATATATATATATATATATATATATATATATATATATATATATATATATATATATATATAT
>DWMZ01001645.1:0-15841 GCA_018249855.1 Eueides tales michaeli
CGTCCTCACCAAGCTCCGTCGAAATTTTTATACGCTTGTTACAACTTATTTACGTTGTTAGCATCTCTGTAGGGAGATTTTTACAAATTTCCGCTACCCAAAGATAATTAGAATTATCGTTTGGCAAAAGAGAATGCGGTTTATTAAATATTTTTACTATTTTTAAAGTGTTATTTCACACTTAGGAAAGAAAAATACTAAATTTAAAAACGTATAAAAATTTGGACGAAGCAGGATTTGAACCTGCGCCTCTTAAAAACCGTACAAGCGCTCTGACCACTGAGCCATCTGTCCTCACCAAGCTCCGTCGAAATTTTTATACGTTTTTAAATTTAGTACTTTTCTTTCCTAAGTGTGGAATAACACTTTAAAAATAGTAAAAAAATAGGGTCAAGATAATCTTAATAAGTGCACAAATCTAAAAATGTTTACAAATTAAATAATATTGATAGTGAATATAGCAGAGTAGGTAGTAGTAGGTAGGGAATAGCGGAAACTAATGTTACGAGATTACGTTCACATTAAAGCACATTAAGATCATTTCCTACTTTCTGAAGAATTCAGAAGTGGGAAATGATCTTTGGCATTGGTTTTGGGTGAGTTATGGAACTCAACGTAGTGCTTTGCCTCGTTACCCGAGTGAGGAAATGAAAATATTGAATATTTATTTTCCTCAAATGGGAATTGAATCCTCCCCATGTAACTATACAATAGATCTGCAACTACTAAGCTGCATACTCAAGCCATACTATTTCAAAAGTAAATTAGTATGACATAAGTTAATTAATTTTGTGGTAAAAGCGTATACAGTTTGATTTCTATGAGCGTTATGACAATGCATCGACTTTTGGTGAATATTAACTGGAATTGAGTTTGAAGAACTATTGTCATGTAAATTTGGCTCTACTTAAGTATTATAGTTATGAGTAGTTAGAATGCAAGTTGTATAGAATAAACAGATTGGTTTAAATTAATTTCTAAACTAGAAAAGCTATGAATTAAATAATGATCACAGAATTATTATTATTGTGTATAATAATAAGAAGGAGCCAATTGATTGTTACAATTTTTACGGAAATGCATTAATATAAGTAAAAGGAGTTCAAATTTCAATTTCAAAATTAAAACTTAAGTAGAGACAGACGTGGCGTAAAGTCACAAGTGGGACTGTAAACGATTGTATTCACGATCTGGCGAATAAAAAAGGAGTGCGTGTAACGTTCACACGCGATTGAAGTAAAACTTCTCAGGCATTGTACGAGATGGCAATTAAGTTAAAACTCAATACATTATATAAAAATTTAAAAAAGTAATTAATTGATAATATAACACTAGTAATATATTAATTAATTAACTAGTCTAAATTGCTTGAGAAAACTGCATCAATCATCTTACCATATCTTGTAGTTGATTGAATTGGAGAATTACTTATTGTTAAATTTAGTTTATTACCTAAAAAATCAATTGATGGTCGAGATTCTTCTGAAAGAAAATTGACATTGAAATCTCCAGCAAGAATTAGTGGTAACTCATTGTAATTACTATTCAAAAGACTTGAATCATACAAATATAGCATCGATCGAGATTTTAAATCTACATTTATTATGACATAAACATATATTTATTTATTTCTTCAATTATGGTGTTTAGAGCATATAAACATATACTACTACAAACACATTACACAGATACGTCATTTTTTAAATAAAATTGTCTAAAACATTAGCATACAGATAAAATATGTCCATTTTTAAGAACAATTTTAAAGATTTAAGTTTTGTTTATGTAAAACAAAACAATTATTATATATAATTACTACGTCTAGATCCAAAAAAAAATATTAATTTGTTTATAAAATATCTATTGACAAAATCAAAAATATTTGAAATCCGGATCGTACAGAAACGTGACGCCATATTCCCGTAAGGGACTTCCGTTGCATTGTCGTCCAGTTACCTCCTAGTCGGGCCTAAAAAAGTTTTCTTCAAAAATTTAATGTTTTCATTTCCTCTTTCCTCTGGTAATAATACCAGAGCGAAACTCAACGCCGTGTTTTGTCATTACATGGCGTTGAGAGCTATTAACACGCATTGCCTCAAATTCGGTTAAAATAGAGATGGAAAGGTTGATTTAATGGGAATGGATTTGTATAGAAAGTGCTAACTTTGTGAAAAATTGCAAGAACTATTAGTTACCACACAACATGTAAGTGTCGTAAATTGTAAAGCTTTTCATCCAAAAGTCGTTAGATAGGTTCTTTCAAGTACTCTATTTGATTGGGTTCGTGTTTTATTTTGCTATACGTTTGTTTCTCAACAATAATGTAGTTTACTTTATATTATAATGGACGTAATTTTGTACCAAAAATGTGTCGTTTTATGTGTTTGTGTGTATGTTTTTGGAGGTAAATTGGCATCATAAACTTAATGCAAAATTTAAAAAAACAACTTCACACATTCTCCTACATACCATTTTAAGCTACTAGAGAACTACTCTAGACTATCTCTTGTAGGTATACTAATATTTAAACCATGTGTCTTAGGCATGTTAGGTAATTAGATTTCGATCAACTGTCTTATTTGTTCTTTTTTAAGCTTCACGCTGTATATCGCATATGGCAGGGCAGGCAAAGGGAACTTGAGAACCTATTATTAAGACACTACGTTCCGTTCTTTACTTTTTGCCAATTTTAGAGTATTGTGTGTTGAGTGGTTAAACTAAACGGCGCGCTTTGTCTTGTTACCAGAACGAAAAAATGAAAAAATGTAATATTTCATTTTCTCTTGTGGAAATTGAACCCACAACCTCTCGCACTTAAATACAATAACATAGTTGCCCTATACCTTAAATTCTGTCTAATTTATCAACATAATTTTTACTTTTAAAGTACATTAAATATTAGAATTATAAACAAAAAGGCCAGTTAGATATTATCCTTAATTCATAGAAGCTTGTCTCTCATAATGACCTTGTTACCTCATTACACTGTTTTATTAACACTTCAACCTTTTTGCGGTATTATATATATATATATATATATATATATATATATATATATATATATATATATATATATATATATATATATATATATATATATATATATATACATATAAATATAATAACTTGTAAATGTTTATGACGATGTACCTTTACTATCAATATTAGTATCGTAAATGGGTGTAGATATTGTTGGTGATCTCTTTCATACATCATTGATTTGGGGTCTGATTATGTATGTATGGGTTCGATTTCAACTTGAGGGAATGAATTGTGTTCATTTCTCTACTCTGACAAGAACAAAACACGCAGTGTCTTTAATTTATACCAAAAATGTAGAACTGAGAGTATTTCTGCCTTTTGTGCTATATACACGATAGATGCGAGGTAATTAAAACGCTTTTATATTCGCATTAAATGAGACCTATAGTGGCATAAGAATACAAGCGTGCGACCGTAAATGCGTCAGATTGTGGGTTCGACCACTTCTAGAGAAAATGTAAAATATTTATAATTTCATTTAAAAATATAAAATATTTATAGTTTCATTTCCTCGACTGGGAATCGAGCCCAGAACCTATCGGTTACAGCCACACATATATTGATTATTTTCAATTTCTCGGTCTCCTAATACGACAAATCGCGGCGTTGAATTCTCAAAGTTAAGTTATTCGACACCCAAAGGCTTCAGAATTCGGTGGAAATGGAAAACGGAAGTATTCTGTACTTGTTATTGATTTATCAACCACCATTGTGTTAGACAGGCGTGACAAAATAGATAAAAGACGAGGCCTTAGCAACGGTACGCCAGTAATATTGTTTTGTATGGAAGAAAACAAAACAAAATTATTTCATTACCGGTCAAACAAAATTCTGTAAATTTTCCTTTTGAAACGGCAGTGGAATAAATTATTAAACTCAAGGACAGGAATAATTGCTTCAATAAAAATGCTTTAAAGTCAAAGACTTTAAAGCATTTTTATATCACTTATTATCTATGCTTAGTTTAAAAACATGTTTTTATAACATTGTTATTTTAAGCACCTCTTTAACTAACTTCTGAAAAAGGCGAAGTATTAAATATAAGGGTATTTTTAATTACACTCTAAAACTGTAAAAGCCAATTAAAAGCATTTTAAACAGATCACTTGTGTATTTAGTGGAGATTATGTCTATAGAACGGAGATTAAGTCCACTACTTGTCGCTTTACAGTCACGCGCTTGTGCCCCTGCTACTATGACAGACTTCGCAACCGTACCTACATAAGTAAATATGTAACCTTCGTATACTTAAATACTCTAAATGCATTTACCGTTGTTATCCATTACTCTTATAATGATAATACCAGTAAGGATTTGAAGAAAGCTTATCAAGTAACCACAGTGTTTGTTGGCTTTTGAAGATGCAAGATCATTTATATCATATGTAACCCTTTTACAGAGTAATTTGAAATTAAAGATACCTATATATTTTTTTGTTTTAAATACAATAACTAATGTTTCTTGAAAAAGTACAATCACCGACGTTGAATTCCGCTCATCAATACGCAATGCCTCAAATTAAACGGTAAGTGGAGAATGGAAGTGTCCAAATGGGAACAGAGCGCCTTAACACTAGGTTACCAATTCCCGTTTTGCCTTTTCTACGATGTGCGAGAAACAGGGAGAAGGTAAAAGAAATGTTATTTATTACTATATCCTCTTTCAGCGTTTTATAACCAACCAATGTATAATTAAACGTGTTAGCCATACACTGTTTAGAGTTTATCAAACATTTTTATATTATTTTCCTAGTTTAACACTTTCTCCCACAAATCGGAGCTAGGCAGAGGGAATTCAATGTTTGTTTGGTCTCCACTTTCACCTAAACAATCATCGATAATTTCCGTTACTCGACAACATTGCATGTCGAGTAACGGAAATTATCGATGCGTTTTGTCCAAACGAAAATAGAAAAAAAATACTAAATAGAAATTAACTCAACCGTTAAACAGTTTTTAATTATCAAGCTCAATTAAGAAAAATATAAGCCAAGCTGTATTTTATTGTGCCAAGTTCCTAATCAAAATAGCCAATTCTTATGAAGCGTTTTCTTTACTCCTGAAAAAAGCTCGCCTCGATATAAAATTATTAAAGCTAGAAGTATTTAGACGTCTTCAATGAGGCTGTGTAAAGTTTATTACAATGTCGAGCGATCGTTCAGAAGCTTTTCCTTTAAACGGTGGAACCGAGGTTTGTTTATTAGGAAAATTATGTTTTTGTTTTCTTTTAATTGAGATTTTCAGTAATATTGGAATACAATAATTAACATATAATAAAAAACTTTGCGAAAGGGTACTAGGTATAAACGCAACAGTTTGTAGGCTCGATCTCCACTCGAGGAAATTTCGACAGTCTCCACATTATCCCTCAAATACGGCGGACAGTAGGAAACAGAAGCGGCCTAATGGGAACGAAGAATCTTAACACTAAATCACCCAATTTTCTCTGCCTACCTTGCCGTGTGCGTGGAGATAAAAATAATAACTTATACTAAAATTATTATATAAATGAAATTTAAAAATACTTTCTTTAATTTTGCCTGCAGTTTTACAAATCAAGTCTTTCTCCTTCTATTAGAAATTTGTTTATGTAAGTTTTTGTGACGCAGTGGCAACGTAGTAGTAGCAATTTTTTAATGTAAATGCGATAGTTGTGAATTCGAATACAGCTCTGGAAGATAAAATATTTTAATTTTGGTACTTTTTTTTGTACTACTTCCTGTCGTGGCGCAGTGGAACAACCGTGTGACTGTAACCGACAAGTTGTGGGTTCGATCCTCACTCGAGGAAATTAAATATTTAGCATTTTCTATTTCAATATTAAATGTTTTCATTTCGCTCTGGTAACAAGGCAAAAGAAGCGGCGTTGAGTTCCGCCACTCAACACGCAAATGCCTCAAATTCGGCGGAAAGTGATGAACGGAAGTGGACCGGATTGTCTTAACCCTAGGTTCCCAAGTTACCTCTGCCTTCCCTGCCATGTGCGGGATACAGCGTGAATCTGAGTGAGCGAGTGAGTGATTGTACTCTAACCTGTTAACCTTACAAACTTCATTTAGGTACAATGTATTCCACAAATCAGCACAATATGACTTGATATCCGTTTGAAAAATTGAATACTGATTGTCTGGCCACTTTATTCCATTTTGCTGTTATGCGGGATGCTGCGTGAAGCTAAAATGGAATTGTTATAAGATATTAAGATTTGAGCTGAAATTCTCTCTTGGAGGGTATTATAGAAGTTACGCAATGTAATAGTCTATAGAGTGAAAGGCTTAGTATTATTTTAAATGGCAAATTTCAACGGTACTTTTTCTTAGTATTAGAGCAAGAAAATGAAAATACAAAATATTTAATCTCGACTAGGAATCGAACATACAACTTCTTACGTTTATACTCGCATGTATGCCCCTGTGCCACAACAGACCTCCTAAGTACTGAGTAATGAAATTGAAATTATATAATTTCTCTATGGTTTAATACTCTACGGTTACGCGTTCAAGGTATTCCATTGAGTAAGCAGCAGCTACTACGACGTAACGAAGGAGGGTATCGTTGCTAATCCACTTATTCCGTATATCTTACTTTGAATTAAACTCACCAAAGGTCCGAGCTCTTAGAGAGATGGAAGATAAGCTTAACTTGGCCTTTCATTGTTAGTTAAATTACTTTTGGTGCTTATAATTAAAATTTATATAGAAATTTAAAATTTCGTAGCTATTGAGGTCAGTCTTGGTGCGATTTTTTTTAGTATTTCATACAACGTTCTGCTAAAGTGATGCCGATTATAAATTTAATCGAAGGATTTTAAGGTCTTTTATTACTACATTGAATCAATATTACAGTCTTTAGCTTTATGGTATGTATATAACCTTGAGATGAGACACTCCGTTACTCATTTTACGTCTAATATTCGAAAAAATTGCGGAAGTAGTCGTGAGCGGGTTGCTAGTATATCATAAACTTTGAATTACATGTAAGGAATTTAAATGACAAACTGCTTCACATTAACTCCTCATTGTGTATTTCCTGCATTTTTCTCTCTAATCCAGCGCAATTTAATAAAAAAGTTTATATAAAAACATATCAATATACTTAGAGGACAGTATTTAGAGAAGTGATTGAATGTCTCAATGGTTATGGGTTTCATTCTCAATTAGAAGAATAAATTGGTTTAAACTTTTTTTATTTCTTAAAACTAGACTTAACTATAGACAAAACACAGAGTGGAGTTCCGCTAATCTACACACCATGTATCTGATATGAAAATTAACTCTGCCTATCCTGCAAGTATGAGTTCGATCTTCAATGGAGGAAGTGAAAAAAAAAAGATTTTTATTTCCTCGCTCTAATCAACACGCAATGCCTCAAATTTAGCAGGGAATTGACACTGGCAGTGTTTAAATGGAAACAGATCGGATTTAATATTATGTTTTCAAGTTCCCTCTGTCTGTCATGTGTGGATTGCAGCTCGAGACTGATAATAATAATTATATTATACTCTTACTTACAGCTACAAATAACTAAAATAAATTGAAAAATATATTTAACGTCTGATTTTACATTTCGAAAAAAGCTATAAGTAACATAAGCAACAATAATTTATAACTTACGATGCGTAAAAATTATAGAAAACTAAGTTATGTAAACATTTATTATTTCAGACAGGACAACGAGAGGAAGCAGATAAAAACGGTTTATCTTATAAAATAAAATAGAGAAATGAAGTATCTTAAAGGAAACTTAGAGTCTTAACACTAGATTTGAAACTTAGAGTCTTAACACTAGATTGCCAGGTTCCTGTTGCACTCTGATAAGTGCGGGATAGAGCGTGAAGCTAAAAAAAACATTTTTATAATAATTACAAACTGGTAACAATATTGCAGTTTTCATCATGTGCCGATTTACTGAAATTCCTTAAGTAATTTCTCTAAATCTTGTAAAATAAATCATCAATTATAAAGCCTTCCCCAACACTTGTTGTTGTTGATAATAAATTATTGTTATTGTTATCATATTGTAAGACCTCGGCTATCCGGAACAATAATTTCCATACCCATCTTCACCTGATTATTTAAGGTATATCTTAACCTAACTGGTTGTCTGTATGATAGCATTTGCAACATTTTAGTTTGTTTCGTTTGCATGTATGTATGTTATTAGTGAGACATCGAACGTGATTTTGATCGACTGTCAAAATCTCGGATGAATTTAATATTTTGCAAGCGACAAGTATGAAAAAAGAGAAATAAATTGTACTTGAACAATCTAAATAACACGTTTTTGTAAAAAATAAACTATTTATTTTTTTCAAAACTGGGTTTTTTTAGTTATCAAGGACCGATGACGATGCTATAGTATGATAGAAAAAAAATTATATAGTTTTTTTTTTCTACTTACATTTAGCATCACGTGATTTTCACGTGATTTTGGACTGAAGATGGAGTGTTAAATACATTCTGTATTTATTCCAAAAATCACGTTTAGATGTCAACCAAAGTCCCAATTTCGAGACATTGAGTCTGTATTGTATATGATAATATTACGAATTTACTTGTTTTAGCACTGTTCTAAGCCGCTACTGATTTATTTAGGTTTCCATGGTGTAGGAGTAAAAACTTGCGAATGCAAGTTGTGGGTTTAATCCCCTATTCAAGGAAATTAAATATTTAGTTTTTTTTTCAGCTTTACGAAGGAAATAGAAGAAGGGTCTTGAACAACAAAAATATAAATGCATGAAACAAGAAAAACCTAGTATTAGTTATACATACACGAACAATTATTACATAGTTTAACTTCAAATTAAATATTTAATATTTTCATTTCTCCTCTCTGGTAACAAGACAAAGCGCGGCGTTGAATTCCGCAAATCAGCATGCAATGCCTCAAATTCGGCGGTAAGTGGGGAATAAAACGGAGTGTCTTAACACTAGATCTCAAGTTCGTTCTGCCTTCCCTGCCAAGTGCGTGCACAAAAACGTGAAACTGAGTTTTTAATAAAAACATTATATTAAAACTTTCTTACAAATTTTAATAAGAAGTAAGCATTTTATCTGGAAGCTAACTCAGCTTTAGGGAGACGCTGCGGTGAGGGACTCAGAGCTTTGCTTTAAAATATTTTCCAATGTCCTAAGTGTTCTCTATAGTTTTTCTCTAGTAAGCCACAATAGCAATTTTGATAAAGATTTAATGTTATTTTTTTTTATAGCTTCACAGTGTATCTTGAAGAAAGTTGGGAACCTAATGCTAAGACACTGAATTTCCCGTTCTTTCCTAAACGATGTTCCGGAAAATTTTGGGCGTTGTTGTTTGGGTAAGCAAAAACAAAACTCAACGTTGCGATTTCCCTTGTTACCAGAACGAAATGACAATATTATATCGATTACTAATCGAACCCACAACCTGTCGCACACACAGACCTATTTCGTTTTGTTTTAATTTGTTTCTAAATTATTTTAAATAAGTTTTTTTTCTTATCTTTTCACGCTTTTTTCAGCATACAGGCTAGGCAGACCATGGTCAATTGTCTAAATTCTATTCTCCTCTTTCAGTCTGAAATTAAGATATTCTTTTTTGCTAGTGGCGGAATATAATCCCGCTCTTACTCCCTATATAAAAAAATAGAGAATAACAATAGTAGAAAATCAGACATGTAACTGCATATTTAAAATATATCTCCCAAAATAAAATACGATTGTCGACCTTATGTATATATATGAATAAATAGTTTTATTCAAAAGATGATTCTTTTAATTAAACACTTCCGTACTTTAGATAACGTAGAAAAAGTTTTATAGCGAGCGCGTAATAAATCTAACGAAGATAAAAACCTGCCTTCTATGGACTCTAACGGAAACAATTTTTGTGCTTTTAAATTGTAATGTACATATTTAGTAATGTAAAGAAAAGTGTACTCTATTATATTTAATAAGATTTAATATGAAATAGTTCAAAATCAATTATATTTTTGAATTTATAATTACTTTGAATTTCTGTGGTTGTATGCCTTAACTATCAGTTTTTAGAAAAAAGAGCAAAATACTTTCCTTTTTTTATACTAAAGAACATGAATGTTAAGAACATAGATAGAACATGTTCAGAACATAGATTGGTGGTGAAAATAGATAACGATATCTATTTTCGCCACTAATTCCCATGAATGTCCGAATCAAAGTGTTTTAGCGGCACAGCTTAACGCCGCGCTTGACATGTTATTTGTAATAAATATCCAGTCAGAAAATAAGGAACATAAGCGTCTTAATGGGGACGAAACATCTTTGTTATAGGTTCCCAGGTTTCCTATACCTACACTGCTATATGCGGGATACAGCGTGAGGCTGAAAAAGTTTTCCTCCAGTTAACACTTACAGTCAGACACTATTCTCAAAATTTATTATTTTATATCCACATAATGTGAAACATTGCGCTTTATGGAACTAAGTATGGATATTAATAATTGGTTAAATACGGTCATTACAGCTTCTTCGTCTTTGTCTTCTTCTTCTTAGACCAAATTTTACATAGACGCTTAAGTCTAATAATGTTGAAAAGAGCAACTGTTGAGTTTTTTCCGGATTTTCTCGGAGTGGTAGCTTTATGTTCATTGGACAATTCAACAGTGCTTACAATAATCTATTGGAATAAAAGACATAGATCGTATGACATGACATCCGCTATTACGCAATGTCGTCAGAATTCAGTGGAAAATGGATAACGGATGTGTACTAACAGGAACAAAATGTTTCAACACTCAGTTCCCAAGGTCCCTCCCTCTATTTACCCTGTCATATAGAGGACACGGCTTAAAGCTAACAAAAACATAAACAAAAAAATCACATTATGTAGCTGTAGTTTGTTTGATTGAATAAGCTATTCACAGGAACTGGCGTGGATTGAAAAAAAAACTCGTCAAATTATTGCTACAATACGCCAGCGAAGCCTTAGGTAAAGGCTATTTATAAATATTACAAGAGAACGTACATTTTCTTGTTTACAAAAAGTAAAAGAAATAGAACATGCAGTAACGTGTACTCTATTATATTTAATATTTGAATTGGTTCAAAATCAATTATATTTTTGAATTTATAATTATTTTGAGGTTATTAGGTTAGGTATTTCTGTGGTTGTATGCTCTAACTCACAATCAGTTTTTAGAAAAAAAAGCAAAATCTGTTCCTTTTCTTATACTTAAGGGTCGTTATTTATTTTCGCCATTAATTCCCATGAATGTCCGAATCAAAGTGTTTTAGCGGCACAGTTTAACGCCGCGCTTCAAATGTTATTTGTAATAAATATTCCAGTCGGAAGGTGACGAACATAAATCTTAATGGGAACGGAACATCTTGCTGATACTAACGTTACTAAAGAATTTTATTTATAAGAAAATAAGTGAAATGTTTAAAAATACTAAGGTAAAATAATACTTTTTCAGGTATTTTTAAAAGTTTTCTTAAGCGTAACGATTTTAGACTCGATTTCGAATTTTAAGCCGCAATATCTCTAAAATTTGATGAAAAGTGGAAATCGCAGTGTCTTGATATTATGTGCCCAGGTTCCCTCAGCTCACCCTCCTATTTACGTAAAATATCACATGTTTAAAAATCCAACTATTTACACTACTTTCGTATTTTCTAAACAAAGATTACCCTATCCCAGCGAAGATATTTTTAAAAGCGACCGCTTATAGATACATTGTGGATACGAATGTAGTATGTACGTTGTACTTGAATTATGCAGTGAGAGTAAAGCTCATCAACCACGTTGTATATCGGATATAATAGTTCAGATAGAGTGAACCTAGTGTCCAAACACTGCATTTCCCACTTTCTTTCTAACTTAAAAAAAGCATTGCTTGTTTGAGTGATGCAACTAAAGGCTACGTTATATCTTGTCACCAGAAGCAGGAAATGAAAATAGCTTCTTGCCTGAGCAGGAACCTATACACAACCTTCACAAGCTATAGCACTGCGCCAAGAATATCTTATCCTAACCCTTAATGTGACTTAAATAATTCAATAAAAACACCCCAAGGACATAAACATTCGTACAGTTTCCTTGAAAACACTCGGCGGTACAGGATTTAGTGAGACCGATAGATAGGGGAGGACAAATTTATATTTGTTGCTGATACTAACGTTACTGAAGTATGTTTATTTATAAGAAAATAAGTGAAATGTTTAAAAATACTAAGGTAAAGGTTTTTTTAAGCGTAACGATTTTTGACTCGATTAAGTAAGACGTTGAAGTTCCGCCATTTAAGCCGCGATATCTTTAAAATTTGACGTAATGTGGAAATCGCAGTGTTTTGATATTATGTGCCCAGGTTCCCTCAGTTCACCCTCCTATTTACATAAAATATTACATGTTAAAAAATCAATTATTTACACTACTTTCGTATTTTCTAAACAAAGATTACCCACCCTATCGCAGTAACAATAGACGGTTTCCAGCTAAGCTTTGTACAAATAGTGACTTTTAAAAGCGACCGCTTAAAGACACATTGGGGATATGTAGTGTGTACGTCGTACGTGTATTATGTAGTGAGAGTAAAGCTCATGCTACAGTGCACGCTGAGCTTTTTTAATTTGCTAACATACTCGTATATCCGGCCGACGTGGCACATCGGCACAAGGGTACTACTGTAAGCCCGACAGGTTTACAGTAGTATAATAACTTCCTAGAACGGAGATCGAACCCACAGGCTCGATCTCCGTTCTAGGAAATTCAATTTTTATATTAACTTCATTGAATTTTCCATATAGTTATTTGATTTTACTATTTTATCTTTTTTTCTTCAACTTAAGAAAAGACCACCTCGATCTCTGTATATAACAAGACACGTTTTCCAATTTATATTTAATATTCGCAATACCACAAGAATTCAGCGGAAAATGTCTTAATGGGGAAAGGAGGTTCACACTTTCTACCCAATTATGTGCGTCAAGACAAAAAAATACATATATAAAAAAACCTTAAAAAATAAAAATATAAAAAATATTTACATATATGACAGCCAGTAGTGGCGGAGCGGTACAAACGTGTGACTTTAAACGCTATAGAATTCGATCCCCACTCGCGGAAATTAAGTATTTAATGTTTTAATTACTTTGCTCTGGTAACAAGAAAAAGGGCGTCGTTTGGTTTCGGCACTCAACACGCAATACCTAAAATTCAGCAGAAAGTGGAGAACGAAACGGAGTGTCTTAAAACTAGGTACCCAAATTCAATCTGCCTACTCGGCCATGTGTGGGGTAAAGTAAACTAAATTTTATAGATAAAATCTACAAAATTGTACATGCATTTAATCTCAAAAAAATATAGACAATATCTCAATTTTAATTCTTCTTCCGTGTGCTTAACTTTATAAATATCATTTTTACTTATTTAAATTTACTTATTTTAAAACATTTAGTCTAACGTCAAATTATTTAACTAACGTTCAAATTATTTTTTTCTTAGTTATTTCAATTATTTTTCTTTCCTTATAACGTTGAACTATGTTTGAATAACACCTAAAAATGTTCAAAATATTATATTTTGTTTCCATATCAGGTTCTGTCACCGACGGTCTTATTAAATTAGAGGGACGAATCCAAGGTCAATATTCAGTTGTTGGACGGGAAAATATAAAAGTCACACACATCATCTCACACTGTATCCCACAAATGGCAGAGTAGGCAGAGGGAACTTGGGAACCTAGTGCCCCCGTTCTGTTTGCCCCTTTTCGCCAAATTCGAAATCGGGTCGTTGCGTGTTGAGTGACGGAACTCAATGCCGCGCTTTAACTTGTTACCAGAGCGAAGAAATGATAACAATAAATATTTAAATTGAAAATATCATATTTTTATTTAGTCTTGTGGGGATCGAACCCATAATCTGACACCTGTGCGGTCACACATCAAAAGACATCAAAAATTATCGCCTCAATATTAAAAGTATTAAATGAAATTACTTTTTGCTAATATAACTTTTATGTTATGTATTTATTATATACAGGATTTTACATGAGGTGTCCCGAAGAACACAGGCCTAAATGACACAGGCTTCATCAATAAATAGATTTGTACAATAAAAAAGATTTTTTGATGTGTTCCTAAATTAGGTTAGAGGTTATTTTTTTGTCCAAGGAAATTTCTTATTTTTGTTTCCATTTTCATTTTCCTTGATTTGATAACAACGGGGGACCCAGAGTTCCGCTAATGCGCAATATCTCAATAATTCGAGAGGAAAGTGGATAATGGAAGAGTTTTAATGGTGAACCGAGTGTCTTAACACTACATGGTTGATATTCTCCCTCTACTTACCTTGTTATGTGTGAGATACAGCGTAACTGAAAAGGAATAGACTTTAAATATTGTTTAAAACATAAATTCTCTTGAATAGATATCAAACACATAAAAGTTGCGATTTTTTGTAGATGAATACTAATTGTAAACAATGTCATTTACGCCCTTTTCTTTTACTTTGAGCGTATATGAGCGTAACCTGTAATTTTTGTATTCATGTATTTTTTTTCTGTAAGTGACAGGTTGTGGGTTCAATCCCCACTGACATCCCCAGGACATGAAATATTTAATATTTTCAAACAAAATATTTAAAATTTTCTTTTGATAACAAGACAAAGCGCGGCGTTGACTTCCGCCACTTAACACGCAACTCAAATTCGGAGGAAAGTGGGGAACGCAAGTGGAATGGACTGTCTACCCACTAAGTTCCCAAGTTCCAAAAGAACGGAAGCGTCTTAACACTATGCTCCCTCTGCATACTCTGCCATATTCGGGATACAGCGTAAAAGCTGAAAAATACCAAACTAAGTACACTTCACATTTGTATTTCCCTCAATTGTAAAACTATTGAAAGCATTTCCGGTTTCTATATTTTGAATACGTAATCGGCATTTTGTATTCGATGCATCGCGTATTCTGATAAGCGAACTCGTTATGGAACACGTCAAAGCAATTTGTGAAACTTCCTTGATTTTGACCACAATATTTGGTTAAAGTTTTGACCAAAAAAACACTTATGTAAGTATATTTATTTTTCCTGGGAATGAAACTTTCGAGGCAGCCACGGCGCAGGAGCACAAGTAAACTGTATACAAGGTGGTGGTATGTTCGATTCTCGCTCGTAGAAATGAAATATTTAATATCTTTTAGCTTCGGTAACAATATAAAACCAGAATTCGTTCCCAAATTCGTTCTGTCTACTCTGCTACTAGCGGAATACAGGTTGAAGCTGAAAAAAATAGTGCTACTATATAAAAATATTACTTAATGTATGAAACCTTTGAAAGAATCTAATATCGAGTGACAGTAGGCTAGTCGTCTATTGAATATAAGCGCAAGCAAATTGCCTACTTTCATACTGACAATACCTAGCGAGTCTATTATCCAATATCTTTGTACGCATCGTGAATGGGAAATCCATCAATTGAAATTGATCGAATGCTAAATTGTTACTTTCCTTTTATGGGCACGTATTTCCTACGTTTGTTAGGGTAAGCAGAGGGAATTTAATGTTGATACACTCCATTCCCTATTTATCAATAATTTATCGTGATATTATGTGTTGATTGACTCAACAAAACAGCGTTTTGTCTTGTTACCAGGAAATTAAATTAAATAAAAATAATTTACAGTGCGTATTAATAAATTTATGGGAAAATATAAAAAAAATCTCTTATATCTTTGTTTTCGTTTTTTTTCTTCTCTCTCATAGGAAAAATAACCTTAGGTTCTGCCAAATAATTAAAGTATGAAATTATGCTGCTGCTGCTGAGTCACTGATGTTCAACGCACAGC
>DWMZ01001646.1:0-15841 GCA_018249855.1 Eueides tales michaeli
AATGACAAATTTTCATTACATCGTTTGGTGAGTCAAAAACGTCGTTGAAGTCTTATTGAAATGTGAAGTATCTTTAGTATAGGTTCATTCATTAAGCTCTCTGTGTCTCGCCCACTCTCACTTATAGTAATATAATTCTTGGACCCTATTGTTTTTTAAAGTTCTCATAATTTTGAATTTGTGCAGGTATTGATGAAAACGTAAGCTTTGTCAGACCGTTAAAACTTGATGCTAATAATACTAAGATCTTTGATTTTCTAATTGTTTAATTTTAAATAAAACAAATTTAACCAGACTATATATTAGTATTTTTATTTTACATATGCGAGGGATATTTGGTTATTGGTAGAACGCGAAAAAAAACGATGTGCATAATAAGACTGATAAATTATTTTCTACTCAAAAGGTTTCGGAGACTAATTTAATCTGATTTACTTACTCTAGTGAGATAAATTAGGAAGTTGATTTCCAGCGTACACGAATTCGGGCACAATCTATTTATTACTTACGGGTTAAAACGTGAAAAATTCTGTTTTTATCATTCTATCTAATTTTCTACTTTGCAATTTGGCTCATAATTTATATGTGCCCAAGCGCATTTTATGCTTGAGATGACAATGTCTATAAAGTCTCATTATGGACGTACGTTTTGACACAGCAAAACAACGTTTTTAATGTGTTAATTAATTTATAGTTAGTAATGGTTTCGACGATTCACCTTTCATTTGCCGGTGGAAGCGTTGGAAGCCGTAGTTAATTGCTTTCGCCGCGAAGCCTTACTTATAAGTCTTTTAGTAAATGACTATTTAATCTACTTAGCGTTTGACCTGCTGTGAAAAATACTGTTAGGTAACGACAAAATTAATTAAGCAACTTATAGGTTGGGTGATACGTAACGCAATATCCTATGATCATCATTGACTTACTACAAGGTCTGTCGTCACACACGGCTATAAGCCTGTGTACGGCTATAAGCTGTAAACGCGATGGGTAGAGAGTGTGCTCGGCACCCGAGGAAATGAAATATTTAAGATATTTAAATAAAATGTGTAATGTTCTTATTAAATATACAAAATATTGTTCGCTCTAGTATCAAGGCCAAGCGCGGCGTTAAGTTCCGCCACTCCAACGCCAATTCGGCAGAATAATAATTGCCCAATAATAATGTTACTACAATAATTTAAATTTATTAGTTCAAACATAAAAGTAGTATTATGCTACTAATTTTTTCTTTGAATTAATAAATTTAAATTATTGTAAGACACTCGGGGAAATTAAATATTTATTTGTTTTTCAATTTAAATATTTAATGTTTTCATTTCTTGGCTCTGGTAACAAGGTAAAACGCGGCGTTGAGTTCCGCCACTCAACACGCAATGCCTCAAATTCGGCGGAAAGTGGGGAACGGAAGTGGTACGGAGTGCCTTAACACTAGGTTCCCGGGTTCCCTCTGCCTACCCTGCCTCGTGCGGGATACAGCGTGAAGCTAAAAAAAAGGTTTTAAATAACAAGTAGAGTAATTTGCTATAATCTTTCCTCGCAACCACTCAAGATGTCTATAATTTTTCATTAAACAACGAAATGATGTTGTGATATGTTAAACAGATTAGGTTAAACGTGAAGATTTATTTTTGGACTTCCCATGTCACCGGCTTGGAAATGTCATGATAAGCTTGAAAAGGGTCTCCCCTGAAGTGCCTCTACGTAATTTTTAATTTCATATAAGATATTTTATGATGAATAAAGATTGTAATTTCATTTTAGTTAAGTTCAGTTTTCAGTATTATATTTTTGTAAACTTCCTTCAATATTAAGTGTTTGTTTTATTTAAATCAATTGATAAATAAAATAGTTACGTTAATTTGAGATATTTAACTTGACATCATTTCGCTAACAATTAGCAGAAATTTTAGTTTTCAATATATAGATATCGTCTTAAAATTGATAATTTAATTAGATAAAAAAGGAATTGAGATTAGTTAGTAAAATCGTAATTAAGGAGGGCGAAGTTTAATAAAATTAACCAGCTTACTGTACAAGGAAAAAGATGAATATAAAAGAACTCAAAACATATACAACTGTATATATATCTATATATATTTTTGGCTTACAATTAAAGTAGATATAATTAAAAATCCCAATTTATTCACATTATTAGTTAATCGTAAATGCTTCGTTATCTCGTGTAAATTTTTAGCAATGGATTTTGCCCCTTTTTATAATTTTTACAAGTGATTAGATGTTTGCAATGGACTTAGGTTATGGTGCAACAGTATTTTATTACATACTAGCAACGTATATACGAGCTAATCTTATAGGGGACCTAAAGGGTTTTAATATATCTTCCATCTATAGAAAGTGATTAGTTATATATATTTATTATAAGTATAGATATTATGGTATAACATGCTGGTTATGGTACAATAGTAACTATACATTTTACATAAAACTCAAATGATTTGTATAAATTAAGCTAGCGACTAGCCCGCGGCAGTCACATATGTGTGTGACTTCTAATATACATACCTTAGGCTACATTATCTAATTTTCATAAGGATCTTAAATTGTTTTGAAAAAATCGACCAACTCACTCGACTTGACCCGATTGCTCACAGCTCCGCCCGCTGAATTGCACAGTTACTTATTTACTAATCTGAATTACTTGTTGAATATCTATAATAATAATAATAATAATGCGTCACAGCAAAATATTTTAATATTCTCTAAGGGGCCTCTACGTGATGGACCTGTGTCCCCACGCAAGCCTTCCAAAGGACCGGGTTCTTTTGAACCCGAGAACTTTAAATGAGAGACATAATAATAATATATTTATAGATATTGTCTTTATCGTTTTAAAAACAACATCTATATATTGAAAATTAAAGTTTCAGCTGACCCAATAAAACAGTTATTTTGTAGAAATACTGACGAATAAAATATTTCATATTGATGTAACGTTCTTATTTGAGAGCGAATATTGGAATTAAACAAACAAGAAATGTTAAGGAAACTTTCCTGAATTACAATAATGAAAATTATCAAATGTCCATAATCATAGTCTTTCTTATATATCTTCCATGACAGCGTTCAGATTCAATTTATAATAATATAATATATAGTGGTATTAATAAGTATACTATACCTCTACTAATATTATAAAAGAAAAGAGTATATTTTCTATAACGCGCATATCTCTGGAACTACTGGTTTGACTTGAAAAATTTTAAAAAATCTTTAAAACGAATTCCTGTGCTAAATTTGAGATTACTAGCACTTTTAGTAACGAAGTTTCATAAGAGCTATGAACCCAAAAACATAAAAGAAGTCGAATTTTACAATCTATCAACCCCAAAAACACCCCTTTAGGCATTGAACTTCGCAAAATCCATTATTTGGTAGCACGCACGCTTCAAGAAGTATCCCTATTCAAAAATTGAGATTCTTAGTAAATGCAGTAACGAAATTTCATTCAAACTGTCAACTCATTAGTCGAGAGTCGGGTCGAATTTAAAAAAAAACGTCTGTTTCCGTTTAGTCCACGTAGGTGCTAAAAAAATTGTGCAACATTTGAAATTCCTAGCATTTGTACTTTCTGGGGTTTTGTAATATATATTATGTGAATGCATTTAAATATAAACTTATTTAACTGCAAATTTATAAAATACAAAGCATCTAAACCAGTGTTTTTCAATCTTTTTGTATACGCGACCCCTTTATAGTATGAAATATTTTCACGACCCTTTAAGACTTATATAGACAAAAGTTTATTATTTTTAAATGAACATGTTTACGATTTACTCCATTTTGATACCTATCTACAAGTGGAAAGAAGTAGACGGGATAGTCTACTTACTACAAAGAGGCGTGATTTATATGTACATATGAACCTACCTACCTACGAACAAACGCACATCCTTCTCACTGATATTTTTTAAGTTTTTTTATTTTATAGAAAAGACAAGGCGAGCCTAGGGGTCACCTGATGGTAAATGATCACCGCCGCCTACGGCTCCGTGTAGCACCAGAGGTGTTGCGTTGCCGTTCTAAAAGGAGGATGGGCACCGGGCCCCGGTATTACCTAATACGAAACGCAGTGGCCAAAGCCACTTCTTAACGCCGGTTTTAAATGCCGGGGGTGGTAATAATCCGGTCTAGTCTGGCTATGGGTGTTGCCATTACTGACAACGTGACTCTCCCACACGTACAAGTATATTATATTTTTATTGTAGTGTAGAACCTTGTCATTTCTCTTTTGCCGTCGATCAACAGAAAAAAGATTGGCGTCCTTTTTAAGAAAACTTTGTTACCCCCCCTAGGGGTTGCAATCGACAGATTGGAAAACACTGATCTAAACAAAGTTTAAAACTAATGACGGTAATTGATTTGGGAATATGCAATATCTTAAAAATAAGCTATCTAATTAAAAGTCTGTGTAATTAAAAGGCCAGGAGCACTAGTGTATGAGAGTAAGCGATAAGTTCTGGGTTCGATCCCAACGCGAGGAAATAAAATATTTAATATTTTTATGTCGTCATTGTTCACTCTGGTAAGAAGGCAGTGCGCGGCGTTGAGGTCCGCCACTCAATAGTCAATACTTCAAATTCCTCGAAAAGTGTGAAGAGTCTTAACAGTAAAGTTCCCAAGTTCCTTTTGCCTACCTTTCGATGTGTGAGACACCGCGTGAAGCTAAGTGAAGTAAAATTTACCAATATTTTTTACGAAAGCATCTCTATAACATCTCCGTTTCAACCCTTGCATTCATTTACCTGTTCTCAACTCTCTCACCCTTCAACCTTCTTTGAATATTGCAGTAATGATTGATCAAACAGTCACTATTTTAGGTATTGCAACATAAACTTTAGAAGAGACCAGACCAAGACAATAAAAGCTGTTGAAGCTTGCCTATACAAATATATACTTGGGTGGTTTTGTTTCGTTAATAAAATTGGACGCACCATTGAACCCTACCGTTTGATATCAACGTCTGACCCAAAATTGTCGGCACTTATAAAATATTAAGCGTACACAACCGCTATTTTAGTGAAAGCGAATCCTAAATAAATATCACTGTTATTTGATGATAATCAATAAAGTTAAATGTACATTTGTTTTTAGATCGAACAATGTTTGAATTTGTCTTTTATGTAAAGTAATGTAAATGAAAATATCAATTTAGGCTCGTCGATATCATCACGTTGGGTAAGCGGAGTGAAATTTTCTATAGTATTCATACACTCTATTCTGATTTTCATTGAAGTAATATCTTTTTAAGGTTCTTTATGTAGCGCTTTATGGAGCCAGTTTGTCTGGCTCTCCTTTCTCACGCATACAAACAGCAGCAGGTAGGCTCCTTCTATCTCACTTTTTCAAATTTATAAACTATAAATAATAACTTTTGTTATTACTTCAGTCGGCCGTCGGGCGTACCGAGACCATCACCAGCAGTAACACGGTGGCTATAGAGAACGAAGCGCGAAACGTACGATACGGTACAGTTATCTTCTCTCTTTCACCTCATCCTCTGTCATCAACTTCTTCGTACATGGCCTCCGAGTGATCCCGATGTTTCACTGTCATATAAATGTGTCAGTACTAGCAAAAAGTTATAATCCCCGGACCGTGTAGCTGCACTGTGTTTTTGATCTCTCATTTTCGTGTCGTTTTGATCTTTCAATTTATGGCCTTATAACATTGTGAATTTCTAGTAACCTCGTTTGTGTTATCTATATGACCTTTGCCATACAATTTCCTTTCGTTCTTGTATATATGGATTGTCCATAGTTTTGAATATAATACGCAAAACTTCGTTTTCCCCCTTCCCCCTATTGAATTTTGGCAAAACCTATTTACCTATCCTCTGTTTTCCTAGAAGTCATATTCACAATGTGCCGCTGCGCCACGACAAACTCTCAGTAAGTTCAGAACAACTTTTAGGTTTAAAGAAATTTATTCTCATAAAAACATAAAGTTCACTTATAATGAGATACAATCAATATTTGTAAGTATATAAAAATATTTTATTCTACCTCTGGAACGCTTAATTTAGACATTTGCAAACAAAGATAATTATTACAATTATATTCTTTTAATTTTGATTTAAAAATGTTTATGGTCTCCGCACTTTTAACATGATGGCAAGTTATTATATAGCTTCACTCTCTCAAGCAATATCGTTTTCATATTCGAATAACATTATTACTTTTAAGACCAAACATTGTTCAAAGAACATTGAAAACTTAAATTTCAGGCAAATAAATCATATTTATATAGCAATTAAATATTTTAAATTGAAACTGCATTTAAAGCTGATTAGCACATACAAACAAACAAACACAAATAAATTACTATTTTCGAATCACTAGATTAAGAAAAGTTGTCTATTAGTTTTTTTTCAATATATGTATTTTCCATGTAGAGACAGTGATTAGTTATAGATTTATTATAAGTATGGTTTACGTATAAAGTTAATACATAAAAAAGACAATGAAATAATTAAATTTTGAGAACTTAAATCTGAAAATCTATAGAGATTTTATAAGGACGAAAAGTGTGTTTGGTTAAATGTGGTAATCTCGAAAATAAAAAAAAAACTGCCAATACTATTTATATAGGCAGTTTATAGACTACATTATAGCCATAACGATAAGACTTCCAGAAGTGTAGAAAAAATATAAAAAATGTTGAAATTTCTGTCGAAAATCTAGAGTTTAGTGCAAGTGCAATACACGCCATCGATACTACGCACTTGTCGAAAAGCTGTCTCTCTTCTCATGACATATGAGTGTGTATGTATTTATGAGTAACAATAGCTACTACTGTTGTAATTGTAAAATATTTTGAATAAGTCAGTATGTACCTTTGTAAATTAATAATACCAACTACAACAACGTATCCAATATGTGCATCATCGTTGGTTTTTATATCATTTACAATTGCAACTCAAGAAACCCACACGCATGTGAAAAATACTTTGGTAACCCGGATAAGTAGCTTAAATGGCCGCATGTTTTTTTCGTACATCTTATTATAACGTAAAGCTTGTGAATAATTTAAAGAGGCTATCGTGGTGCGGTGAGTACATAACTATAAATATGATGATAGTTGGTTTGGTACATATAACCGTGTGATTCCGGCTTAAAATAGGATCACCCTGGTACTGATGGTGTCGTAAGAGGCGATTAAAGTACGTGTGGGAGAGTCACGTTGTCGGCAATGACAACACGCATGGGCAGACTCGACTGGATTATTACCACCCCCGGCATTTAAGACCGGCGTTAAGTAGTGGCTTAGGCCACTGCGTTTCGCATTGGGTGATGCCAGGCCCCGGTGCCTATACACCTTATAGACCGGTAACGCACCTGTAGCTCCTCTGGTGCTACACGGAGACGTGGGCGGCGGTGATTACTTACCATCAGGTGACCCGTACGCTCGTTTGCCGTGTCTTTTCCATAAAAAAAAATAATAAAAAAATACAAGGGAGAATGAATTAGGTTCACTTCACAGCTCTTTAAAGGTGTGACGTTGAGACGATTGGCGAACCAATCGAAACGAGACATAGTGTCCTGACAGTTTATGTTTTAGACTACTCTGCTCTACATGGGCTGCATGACGCTGAATTCAATATAATTAATTTGTAAATGCATATTACACAAAGAGTAAATTTGAACCAGTTTATTTATACATAATGCTTTTAAAACAAATATGAGGCTGTCGGCTGTAAAGGCAATGCTTGTTGGGTTCGATCCCACTCGGACAATGAAATATTTAATAATAATATTTCCTCGTTTTGGTAAAAAGTGAGGCGGGGCGGGATTCACTCAACACACTAAGTCTCGAAAACTTACACTCTACCTGCTTAAGTTTATTTTGCCAGCGAAGCTAAAAAAGGGCTTAATTTTTTTTTAGTTATTTCTGGCACACAAAACCTCGTCGTTACTATATAAAAACCGATAAAGTTGTTTACGCGTCCAAGCTAAATTGACCACAAGAAAACCACAAATCTATATTTGCCAAGGTTTACAATTAAATAATATAACTACGTAATAAATAACATTAACATAGAGATTTGTCGTGACGCACGGGTCTGTCACTGTAAACGATAATTTAGGTTTGATTTCCACTCGAGAAAATTCAATATTTAATATTTTCAAATATTTTCTATTCCTGTTACTCATTTTTTCGCTCTGGCATCAAGCGCGGCGCTGAGCGTCACTACTCAACATGTAATGCATTAAAATTGGCAGAAAGTAGGGATCGGAGCGGAAAACACGGAGGAGCACATGGCAGGGTAGGCAGAGGGAACTTGGGAACATAGTGTTAAGACACTCCATTCCGTTACCCGTACGGAAAGTTCAATTCGTGCTTATTTATTTAATGAGCCCCATTATGCCTTGTTCGGAGTAGTAAGATGGTATTTACCTGCAAAAACACGTGCATTATAGCATGTGGGTCGCCACCACCGAGTCTCGCAGCTCTCGCACCAGCCAACAACAACCGCATGCAGAACGGCGCAGCAAAGCACAGCCGCCGCTCCCACGGGGACCACGCCCGCATTGCCTTTATTGAAAATTATAATTAGTTATAAAATTAAAGGAATACTTGTGAAGGTCTATATCCAAGTCATAAAAGTTAACATATATAGTCAGGCTTGAAAGAGTATTCGTCCAATTGGTCTAAAATCTCATCTCACCTCTGCAATTTTTAGTATATTCTCCTTGTTTTGTGCTCTAAGGTCGCATTTCTGGCCAATTTTCATAATTTTAGGACTACAGGAAATACTCCGTACGTAACAATTCCACTCTAGAGAAATAATGGTCTTGACAGACGGACAACAAAAATGTCCTTTAAGGGTACGGGTTTTTTTTTCTTTTTGAGGCAGGAAACTCTAAATAGTTTATTTTATTGAGAAATAAAAATGTCTAAGCTAATAATTATTTTAGCAGTCACTATTTTTGCACATTTATTTAATGCCTTTCTTATAGCATTTAAATAGGCCTAAATATATTTATCGGTTGAATTTTGGTAAATGTTACTTTTTTTTTTAAAGTAAATATTACTGTATTCTATTTTCGGGATGCAATTAATTAATATAGCGTTCTTATCTAAAATTAATTAATTTTCACTGAATAGTGACTTGCATTTCAATGACACATGTTTACGATAGAAATTTCTCCTTATAATTTAGTTATTTCTGAATATTTTGAGAATTATTGCAAAAGATAGATATGGCATATTTAATTATATTATACAAAATCAACACACACGTAATTACACAATATTTAAGGATATAAATTGTAATGTACTTTATATATGTATAAACGAAACTATTCAGTTAAATAAATCAGAAGAAAATATTTGAATAGAGAAACAACTTAGACTATATATGGAATTCTTGCTCTTAAGTTAATTTAGCTAAAAGAAATTCAAGATTCGAGAATTCATGGTTTCCGTGATAAAGCCAGAGAACGCTATAAAGATATATATACATAATGTGATTTTGTAGAATAAGTAATAAGAGTTCTTTACAAGGGTAAAAGTAAAAAATAGTATTTTTTTATGTCAAAACATGATGCCTGACACAAAACAGTAATACATCTTAAGGACATGGTACACTAGAAGTTTCTCAGTAACGCCGACTTTTGCTTGTGTACTTTTAATTAAAACAGGATTCTTTAAAAGTACACCTCCTTTAGTTTTTATTGCTTTGCTGCTTTTTACTCCTTGTCTGAGGATACTAGAGTACAAGTTAATGTATTCTGAGTAACATCTGGCTGTTTGGTTATAGGTTCGATCTCTACTGGTAGAAATAGATAAAATTAATTTTCCTGTTGTGAGAAGAGAAAAGTATGGTGTTGACTTCTACGACTCAACAGACAATATCTCGATTCAGACAGAGCTTGTAGGATAAAATACGTAACGAAAAAACTAAGGAATTGCGTTTTTAAGTGTTTGGCGGAACCCATTTTGCCTCGTTATCAGAGAGAAGAAATCATTATTGTAAAAACATTTTTTACATGAGATAAGGAAACCTAAAAATGGTTACTAATACTTCAAAGTTAAAATATATTATAGTTATAATTGCTTGTTATTATTTAACAAAAGAGAATAAGATTAAGGCAGTAAATCCAAAATAAACATATTTTTTTATTTAATAATATTATTTAATATATCCCATTTTAGGATCTGAACAGAATACGGCTGAAATAGTGTTACTGAAGGGCCACTTGCTTAATTGCCGCCAAAACAATAAAAACCATTTTCTCGATTTTTCATAAATATAGAAAAAAAATACATTACTTATTTTAATTATCTTACCTTATATAGACCTAATAGGCTGCCAAGACTGTATACGGCAAGGGCGGCGTAGCGCAGTAGGGCGGGCGCGCAGTACACTGTCGCTGTCACCATTGGAATCGCTCCTGAAAAACAAAAGAATTGTGAAATTGTAAACTTTTCACAACTCGTAAATGATACTAAGCAAAGAAATTGGTCATTAATTGAAACATATTATATCAAAGAGAAAGTAAGAGATAAACCACTTTAAGTTAATTAATTAAGTTTTGAACAGTTATTATTGTGTAAAAAAGAGTAATCTTCACATCTTGTACGCGTACTATATAAAAATAATTTGACATTTTTGAAATATCACGAAAACACTGAAAGTAACACGTGAATTGCTACTGAAATTGATTATAAAGTGGAAAACCGGAAGTGCCGTGCTCGCTGCAGTTTGGCTCTTGATTGCCTCAATTGCTGTGATTGCTCGGACCTGTCCACGGAGAAGTATTTACGTACTATATTACTGGATTAAAACCTAAACGAGGTTACGGCTATGTGTGGCACGATGCCATATTTAGTAAAAAGAACGTATATCTATCTACTCTTTAATATTGTTACATAATGTATAGGTTGCAAGTTCAATTCGATACAAAAGTATTATGATGATGGAACGTTGTAACAGTTTCTTTCAACATAGAATACAACGCAAGCGTAAATATTTATTTAGAAAACGTATAAAAAATTGAGCGTAGTGGGATTTGAACCCGCGCTTCTTGGAAACCGTCTAAGTGGCGGGGTATTTCTTTTTACTAAATGTGTGTGATAAATGTTGTTAGATAATATGTTGATAATAATTTATTACAAGATTATCAGTACTATATACATACATATATTGTAGCTAAATTTCATAGAAATAAAAAAAAATATTAATGACATATATTTACTAAGTCTACGCTGTTCGATAAATATAACAGTTTGTTTCTTAAAATAATTAGTTTATCTCTTAGGTTTCATTAAAATGGAATTAAATATAAATATATTATAGATTTAATATATCTTTCCAGAAAAATATAATATTGAGGCGTAATGGTACATTGCTTAATATATTAACGCAATCAAATTATATAAAAAAATCTTTATTCATACAGACTTTTGTATGACGAATGCATATAATATACATAGAGCTGAGAAGAACCGGTAATAAACTCAAAATTAGCTCTTTTTTTAGGTCAAAGGGTTGTAATCATTACATGAACTGGCGGCTACTCTGCATGATATTCAACAAATACTAATTAATTACATATATTTTTATTTTGTAAATATTACTGAGTAGTATAAACTTTTCTTGTTGGTTTTGATTTTACCGTGACTTATCATTTTTTTTTGGAAAGAAAGCACGGAATTTCAGACCCATGATATATTTATTGACTTTTTGAAGGCAAAATTTCGGCCTGTCGTGGCGCAGCGGCACAAGCGTCTGACTATAACCGATAGGTTGTGGGTCCGATCCCTACTCGAGGATATGAAACATTTAATATTTTCAATTTAAATATTTACTTATTTGTTTCCATTTCTTCGCTCTGGTAACAAGGCGAAACGCGGCGTTGAGTTGCGCCACTCAACACACAATGCCTCAAATTTAAGTGAGGAACGGAAGTGGAACGGAGTGACCTAACACTAGGTTCCCTAGTTCCCTCTGACTACCCTGCCATGTGCGGAATACAGCGTGAAGGTAAAAAAAAAACTTTTATTCTAGGAGAATTCTTAGGAGAATAATTTATATTTATTTCCCCGCTGATTAGACGGAAGTGCGATGAGTTGCGTAATGACTTCCGCCACTCAACTTGTAATGTTTTGAATTCAAACTAGTAAGAGGAAACAGCACCAAGCTGAGCCGTTGTGTTTTGAGCATTTCGTAGAAGAGTATTGATATCAAAAAAACAAATTACCAGATTTATGTTTATCTTATGACTTGATAACCCAATATGATGTTATCAATAACATATTAAAAAAAGGAAAAATGCAAAAAATAGTCTAAAGAAGCATCTGATAAAAATATTTAAGATAATAAAATATTTGATAGTAATGTTTATTTATTGGGCAAAATAAAACAATTAACGGAATATTACAAATAAATTATAAATGTAAAATATAAGCATCTCTATACCAATCACTGTAAAGGCAGATAGGTATAGACGGTCCAATGAAAGTCGTATGAAGACAAACAGACAGATGGACACAAGAGCAAGAGAGTAATCTAATAAAGTGCCCGAATAATTATAAACTTTTCTAAAATAAATTAGCAGTAATATAATTAAAAAAATAAATAAATAAAATACTGCCTAAAGTACACTTTTATAGTACTTTAGATACTACAGTATAAAGTTAAAATTTGACTCTAAAGTGCTTAATAGGAATAATTGGCAGCGTCGCATTGTTTTAAGTGATCGTGTTTTATGCTATTACGAAATGAGTTAGTAAAAGCTTTTGTATGCAACGTTGTATCTATATTTAAAATAAAAAATATGGTTTTACGATTTTTCCCGCTTAGCGGGCTAGATAAAGGCTAGTGTTAAGACACTCAGTTGCTGACTTTGCCCACTTTTCCTCAATTTATATGATATCATATTTCCGTAATATTTATTTGTATGAAATTATTATTTTTAGTTCTGGAGTGTATTCATTATAATCAATATTATAAATAATATCATGGTATAGTAAATTAAATGGTGAAACTTATTGTTGCATCTTGTGTACGACAATAGGTAAATGAAAAGAATAAAAAAGTAATTATTGTCTAGAGTTCAGGACACAAAAATGTTGTCCCACTATACCATGATATTATTTATAATGATTATAATGAATACACTCCAGAACTAAAAATAATAATTTTATACAAATAAATATTACGGAAATATGGAATTAAAGTTCTTTACTGTATCGCAAATTATTAGATTGCAAGGGTCGCAATCGTATATCGCACTTGGCGCTGTTACCACAATTGTAAACGTAAATTCCACGTTTGTTCCCTATTTGCACCATTTTCAAAACCATTGCTAAGCGGAAATATTAATTCTACTTTTATTAATTTTGTTTATTTTGCAATACCCCTTATCCTTCTGTTTATTTTATTTTATTTTAAGTTTCATAATAAGAGATCACAAAAATGGGATATTATTATTATATTGGCATTTTGATTATTTGTTCGCTGAGTGAGTTTTTGCTACCATTCCGATGCAAAAAAATGTGGTCTGTCGTGGTACAACGGTACAAGCATGTGACTGTCTTGGGTGAACCCCTATTTTCAGTTAAGATGGTTAGCTCATTGTGGTAACGAGTCAAAGCGCAGCGTTCAGTTTCGAAACTCAAGACGCAACGACTCAAAATCGCGAAAAGTGGAAAATGGACGTGACTTAATGGTCATCGAGTGATAGTGGTAACACTAGGTTCCCAAGTACCCTTTGCCTACCCTGCCCTGCCATGTGCGGGATACAGCGTAAAGTTAAAAAAGTTTTTTATAAGAAAAAGTCCAAAAAAGATATAGAAAGTAAATAAATGTGTTAAGAATAGTTTTCGTTAAATATTTCAGCGACGACAATATGATATATACCTACAATTATAAACCTTTAATAACATAATATCTACATATTTAAGCTACGCACTACGTCACGTAGCATTACGCAGCCATTATGTTTATGAATACGTTAGGCGTACTTTGAAATGAAATAACGCCTTTACGCAAAGTTGAATTTATTAATTTCCTACATATCGCACAAAAGTGGTATCAAAACAGGCAAGTTTGAGGACATTCATGTACAAGATGTTGAGTTGATTGGATATAAGTATTATTACTTCAGGGATTCATTTACTACATGGCAGAGTATGATTTCTAAAAATTCAATTTATAGACTATAGATATATATAGTTATCGAGGCCTGTTGTGATGTAGGGCACAAGCGTGTAACTGTGAACAACAGGTTGTGGGTTCGATTCCCACTCGAAGAAGTAAAATATTTAATATTTTTAAATGAAACATTTAATATTTTGATTTCTTCGCTCTGGTAACGATGCAAAGCGTGGCTTTCAGTTGCGCCATTTAACGCGCAATGCCTCATATTCGGCGGAAACTGGGTAACCCTGCTGTATATGGGATACAGTGTGAACTGAAAAAAATAAGTATCATTTTTATTATCAGCTTCACGTTTTTCTTTGCAGATCCCGCAATATCCTGTATATATTTTATATAGTGTCAAAAAAATATAGACATTAAATAGTCTGTAATTATAACTAGTTCAATAAAAAAATAAATTTTAACTTTTTTTTGGTAACTGCTTGCTACTAGTCATATTGTATTTTAGAGAAAACACTAAAGGAAATATGTAAAATACTGGAGAATCTTGTTGAATTTGTCAAACAGGTGAATCATAAAACATTTATATACAATGTGCAAATGTAAATTATGACGATCACTGACTAACAAACTGTTGTATCAGTATAAGTAACAGGAAATAACAATATTATTCAAGTTCTATGTAAAGCGGTACAAGTAATAAGTGACTATGTTTTTTACGTCTATAATACACCAAAATAAAGAAATATGCTTTGTCTGGGTGTACTCGTATCTAAAAAGAATTCTTATCTTCCCGCTCTGGAAGACAAAGTGTCTTTTAGTTTCATCACTTACGCAATATCTAGAGAATAGAGGCTGAATATAGGATAGAGAGTGTTTTTCTAACAGATTCTCTCTACCATCGTTGGTATGCGAGAAATTGCGTGTAGTTGAAAAATTATCGTGACGCAGCAGGACTCTGTCTACGAGAAGGTGCAATAATTACAACCATTTGTTTTAGGGATACAAACACATACCAACTTTGCCATCATTACTTCACTAGTAGTATACATCTACTGAAGTGAATTATATAAATAAATTGAATAAAATTGCCTTGGATGCTTGGAAGGTTGATAGTATCGATATTTCACAGATTTCCATTTAGTTCGTCTGTTCAATCAGATTTCACATTTGAACTTCAAAAAGTTAATGCCACACGTGTGGGTTGATATTTACAATCTTGATTGAAATTTTAATGGATATGAGATACTTCTATATGCTATGTAATTTTACGAAATCCTCATTCTATTTAATTGTCGTCATGTGTCTGACATATGAGAACAGGTTGTGAGTTCACTTCTCATTCACGGAGATTGAATTATTTTCGTGTTATTCGTTCTGGTATAAAGATGGAGGATGGAGTTGAATTCCGCTGGAATTAAGCTCTGTTTCAGAGAGGTCACCATCTCTGCGACGCTGAATTCAAATTCCAATTATTCTTTATTCAAGTAGACTTTTGCAAGCACTTTTGACTCATCGAATGAACATGAAATTACCACCGGCTCGGAATGTGGTTCTGATGAGAAGAGCCGGCAAGAAATTCAACAGTTGATCTTTTCAATATTGAATGAGGTTACAATTGCTTAATAGAATGGTGACTACCCTGCATGAAATTCAAATGATCTTAATTAAATACATTTTTTATCACTCAAATATTCTTGGATAGAGTAGTAA